>SJYC01124460.1:0-14099 GCA_006408675.1 Madoqua kirkii | reverse complement strand
CATTATAAATGTATTCCATTTCCTTTCCACTTAGTATTAATTTGATCATATCACAAACTCATGCTTCATTAAAGAACTTTGAACTCATTCAAATTCAGCTACATTGTTCATCCACATCGTATTTTTTGATTTAAGTAAATTCCTTTAAGGTAGGGATTTTCAAGTCTTTGATCTTTCACAAAAAGAAACACAGAGGCTTAATCTAGCACACATTTTCTAAGATTTTTGAATGAATAAATGAATGAGAAAAGTATATATCAGAGGCTCAAAGATCTGTGAGAATAAATCAGAATTAATCTTTTTACATGACAATATTCATGATTCCAACTTCTTTTGGAAGTCTAGGCTATATGACTGCAAAGGAAACTCTGCCCTAAATATAGAAGATTTAAAAGTGAATTAAATCTAAGCTGAACACTTAATCTAAAGACTGAGACAAAGGGTAGGTACTGCTGAATTATTGTAAAAAAATAAATCCTAAGAACAAAGTTTATAAATAACTGAATAAAACAAATAAATTGAATAGATAAATCAAATTTTCATTAAAAGTTATATATTTTTCAACCAACATAGTAACTAGTTCGAGTTTTCAGAAACTACTCATACAGTGCTATTATCAGTGACTGTTAGCGACTCACTGAGTCCAACTCTTTGAGATCCCATGGACTGCAGCCCACCAGGCTCCTCTGACTATGGGATTCTCTAGGCAAGAATAGTGGAGGGGGTAGCCATTCTTATCTTCGGGGTATCTTCCCAACCCAGGGACTGAATCTGGGTCTCCCTCATTACAGGCAGATTCTTTACTATCTGAGCCACTAGCAAAGCCCATTACCAGTAAATATCTTACTTTAATTTCATCAACTTTCAAAAAATTACTTAGAGGTTTTATTTATGTCTGAAGTCTACCTTTATCTGCAGTTTTAATGCCATAAAAAATGACACATTTTCTCAAACATAAATCCATAAATATTTATTGGAACCAATCTGTGCAGAGGATGACTCAGATCATATATCAGTCTAGTCCCTGACCTTGTGGTCGAGAATAGTTCAATGGGACTTTTTGTGAAAAATTTAAGAATTCTAAACAATTATGAATCTCTTCAGAATTTATATTTAATATGTCAAAGTTGGTTTTCACTCCAAGTTAAAGATTATAAAAAACCATTATAACTTGTTAGTCAATGATACATTTTAAATAATCTTTGTTTGATAGTGTGATATTCACTTATTCATGTCAGACTCTTTGCAACCGCATGGACTATAATGCTCCAGATTCCTCTGTCCATGTGATTCTACAGGGAAGGATACTGGAGTGAGTCACCATTTCCTTCTCCAGGGGGATCTTTTTGGCCCAAGGACTGAACCCAAGTCTCCTGCACTGCAGGCAGGTTCCTTACTACCTGACCCACCAGGAAAGCCTACAGGTTCAGATTAAAGTTCCATCCGTGCTTCTCCATGCTAAGTCACTTCACTAGTGTCTAATTCCTCATATTTATCTAAATCATCTGAATTTCTCTAAAGTTGACTTGCCTTTAACATGTAACTCACTCGATCACCATTAAATAGGTCAATGCAGAATAAAATACCAGATTGTCATAAGTTTCACAAAGTTTTCCATGTCAGTACAAATTATTAGTGCCCATTAAAAGCTCTAAAATGTGTTGCTTTTCCCAGGATGGTGTTTATTGTAGGTTCAAGAAGTGGCATAGAATGATGTAAGCTGTGAAGCAAAATAGTTCAAAGATGAATATTTGTATTAAGATGGCAACTTCTTCTGGAGGAGTGAACCAGCAATAACCTCTAGTTTGTAAACTGGATCAAGAAACTTCCTTGAATGATAAGGGGCAAGAATTTGCAAACCATTCTAAAATGTTTAATCACATTTGATTCAAGTTGCTCATGCTTATCCTTACATGTCAAAACTTCTTCAATGTAGTACAATTCATATGAATGACATGTTATGTACCCAAACAAGTGAAAATACTTCTGCCTCCTTCCAAGGACCTAGCTAAGACCTCAGGATAAACTATGTGTTGGCTATTCACCACCCATCAATATGTGCCCATCTGTACAACTGATTTTTTTCTTCTAAATCTGAAGAAACACATTCCTCCACAAGATTGAAATTTCTTACTGAACAGACAAGGCAAGGCCCACTATCTGCATTCATTCTTCAAGAAATAAGCAATCAGTCATAATGCTTGTCACTTCATGCCAAACAGGGAAAAAATGGAAACTTTAGCAGACTTTATTTTCTTGGGTTCCAAGATCACTGCAGATGGTGACTGCAGCCAAGAAGTTAAAAGATGCTTGGTCCTTGGAAGAAAAGCTATGACAAACCTAGACAGCATATTAAAAAACAGAGACATCACTTTGCTGACAAAGGTACATATAGTCAAGGTTATGGTTTCTCCAGTAGTCATGTACAGTTATGAGAGATGGACCATAAGGAAGGCTGAGTGCCTAAGAATTGATATTTTTACATTGTAGTGCTGGATGAGACTCTTGAGAGTCCTTTGGAGAGCAAGGAGATCAAACCAGTCCTAAAGGAAATCCTAAAGGAAATCAACACTGAATATTCACTGGAAAGAATGATGCTGAAGCTGAAGCTGGAATACTTTGGCCACCTGATGCTAAGGGCTGACTCACTGGAAAAGATCCTAATGCTGGAAAAGATTGAGAGCAGAAGGAGAAGAGGGCAACAGAAGGTGGGATGGCTGGATGACATCATCAACTCAATGGACATGAGTTTGAGCGAATTCCAGGAGAGAGTGAAGAAAAGAGAAGCCTGGAGTGTTGCAGTCCAAGGAGTTGCAAAGAGTCAGACACAACTGAGTAGCTGAACAACAACATAAGTATTAGCTGAAAATTGAATCCCCAAAATTGAAATAAATAGAGATGTGCTCAACAGCACACAGGAAAGAGAGAGAACAAACATGAACTCTTAAACAGGCATTTTAGCTTATGGAGTTTGGAGCAATGATAGATAACCGTTTAAATGTTCTTCCCTTTTCTTTTCTTATTACTTGTTTTCCAAGTATTCGAGATTTTTTGTGGAATTTGTCATAGCCACATAACATTTTGTAACATATTTTGAAGAGATGAGCATGGAAGATATATTGCTGTTTCAGAGCAAAGCATAAGGAAATCGCTGAAGGAATATGTGGCAAGATGTTGGGGAGGAGAGAGAGAATTAGAGAAAAGACCTAGAAAAGCTATTCAGAATAAAATGGGTAATGGCACGTAAAATGTATTGACACTTTTCACGAAGGGTTTGAAAATTTTGAGAGAGACTAGATTTAAGTTGCATGAGTATTTAAGCACACATAGTTCTTAGAATAACATTTGACTCATAGGCAATACCAATGTATGTGTTGACAGTTATTATCAATATTATATTGTTATTATTATTTTTATTCTTGCATTCACCTAGAATGGTGAATTTGAGCTTTTGCTTTTTTTTATATATATATTTAGAAAGAGGTATCCCACAAAATCAGAAAACTTAAAAACACATATGTTGCACATATTGTACAGTTTCAAAGCTCCCCCCTAGCAAGCTGCCAAATTCTCCATTTAAACATATTAAAATATGTATCTCAACTGTAAATATTTAAGAAAAATCATCAAGGTTAGAGTTGTAATCATAGCTTTAACCATCATGAGGTCTGTGACTTGTTGAAAATAAATTCATAAATAAATAAATTCTCAGAATCTTTGTTTCTGTCTCATAGGCCTATTATGAAAGTTAATTAAATTAAATTCATAAAATCATGTCTATCCTTTTATTCATTAAAAAGTAATTATTTTATGGAGGTGTTATTCTAGGTACAGGAGATAAAGTTATGAAAAAGATAGACATTGTCTGCCCCTGTGGAGTTTTCATTCTTATGTTTAGATGATAGAGAATAAATAACTAAGCATAAAATAAATAATGCTAATACAAACTGTAGCAATGCTAAGAAGAAAATAAACAAATTTAGCTGATAAAGATTGTCACAGAAGGCATCTCTGAGGAAGTGCCATTTGAGCTGGGAATTAAATCAGGAGTAAACGCTATTCAGGGAGGAAAATAGAAAGTGCAAAGTCTCTGAATGTGGGACACATTTCACATATTGAAAATCAACAGAGAAATAAATATGGCTGAAGGAAGTGAGTAGCAAAAGAGATTAGATGGGAGATGCAGGCAGAAGTTAGAGCATGTATGAGTCTTGTATAGGGTTTGGCATTTATTCTAAGTTTAAAGGGAGCCATTGAGGACTTTTTGTGACATATTTGGTGTCACAAAGTGACACATAGTGGTGAGTGACATATTTTATTTTCTTTTTAAAAAATCACTGGTTACTATAAGGAGAATGCATTGTCAAGAAGCACAGAAGCAAGAAGGCTTTTGGTTAGGAGCTTAGTACTAACCTATGGTAGGCTAGCACTAGAGACAGAGAAATGTAAAGGGATATGTTGGAAGTAAACCCAGCAGGGATATATGGGTTGTCCGTGAAAGATGAGAAAAAGGAAATAAAGGGGCTCCTTTTTTTTTTTTAATGTAACAGTTTCAGTGGGTAATGGTGTCATTTACAAAGGTGGATAAACCTATGGAAGGAATATGCTTTATTTTATGTATTTCCTTTTAATGGGAATTTGTGGTTTTGAAGACATAGATTATATTTGTGATGCTATACTTCAGAAAGAAGATGCCCATGGCACTCTGGACGATCCCCATAAAGAATCCACCTGCCAATGCAGGAGACACAAGTTGGATCCCTGGATCTGGAAGATCCCCTGGAGGAGGAAATGGCCACCTCCTCCAGAATTCTTGATGAAAAATCCCATGGATGGAGGACACTATTGAACACACACAGTAAACTGTCAGCATTCTAAATTTACAACTAGATGAGATTGGCTGAGGTAACTATATAGAGGGGAGTAATTCAAATTGAGCTCCAGAAAATTCCAAAATTTAGACAAGAACCACAGAAAGGGAGAGGAACAAAGAAATAGAGAAGAAATATCTGGCAAAAAAAAAAAATCATAAAGTGGTCTCACATCAAAAACCAGAAGACAAAAGTGTACTTAGAAAGTTAACACTAGATAAAGAAAAAGAAAATGCAATGAAGAGATTAAAAGGATAGACTGCAAACCAAATTACTGGACTCTAATCCGATCTCCACCAATCAAACTGATACTCATGAGAAAACTACCCATTCTCTTTGTGATACTCAATTTCTTCTTTGGTAAAAGGTGATTACACTCTCATTAATCTCAATGTGTTTTGTATTAAATTAACTAATATATTTAGAGCTGTTAGAACATGTTTGGTACATAGGAAGTTCTATATAAGAGTATGCTCCTAAGGGGGAGGGGGGAAAACTATCTTAAATTTCCTGAAAAGTTGAATAAAAGGAAAATCTGTTAAATTGATTATTGGTTTGTCAATAAAATAGCTGTTGTTGCATAAATGAGGTGATATTAGCTGAATAGTAAGGATGCACATCAAATGAGAGTGAGATAAAGAGTGATTAACAGATTATCAACTGAAGAAGCTATACATAGACAATTCTGTTGAGAAAGTGTGTGAGTATATACGTGTATAATCAATACATAAATAAACAACTGGAGGATGGCTGGAAAAGGGGTTAGAGATAAGATTAAAGGAGAATTTTTGTCAAGTGGTAGACATGAAAACAGATTATGAATTCTGGAGAAAGTCCTGAAGAAGAAAACAAAATGCCCATTATAAATAGGAGACCACTGGTAAGGGAGCTAGCTTTCTCATCAATATATTTTATTATCATTACTCACCAAAACATCATTGACAAAGTCAGTATACTTCTCAGTGTGAACAGAAGAACTGAATGCATGTCATTCAGTTGAATTGGAGTTTCAGCTTCAGCATCAGTCCTTCCAACGAATATTCAGGACTGATTTCCTTTAGGATTGACTGGTTGGATCTTGAATGCATGTCATTCAAGTTGAATTGGAAGCAATAAATCTGCACCTATAACTGAATTCTTTGAGTAGGTCTAGCTGGTATACACCTACTCCAGTACTCGCTGCTAAGTTGCTTCAGTCATGTCTGATTCTTTGCAAGCCTATGTACTCTAGCCCGCCGGGGATTCTCCAGGCAAGAATACTGGAGTGGGTTGCCATGTCCTCCTCCAGGGATCTTCCTGACCAAAGGACAGAACCTGCATGTCTGCATGTCCTGCATTGACAGGAAGGTTATTTTCCACTAGGTCTAGTTTAGGCCTAACTAATAGATCAAAAATCATGGTGCCTGACCTCTGTCTCATTTTCCACTGATCATTTACATAGTCTCCAATGGCTAATGTTATGCTGACCAATAGTCTAACATGCTCCCACTATAGAGAACCTGGAGAGAAAAAAAATATAAAACAATAGTTGCTTTGCTAATAGTTTAGGAAAAGACCTTTTCACACTTCCAACTTCCCATGTATGACCTAAATCAAATCACTTATGATTATACAATGGAAGTGAGAGAGTGAGAGATAGATTTAAGTGACTAGATATGGTAGACAGAGTGCCTAAAGAACTATGGACTGCGGTTCATGACATTGCACAGGAGACAGGGACTAAGACCATACCCAAGTAAAAGAAATGCAAAAAAGCAAAATGGCTGTCTGAGGAGTTACAAACAGCCATGAAAAGAAGAGAAGACTCTTGAGATTCCCTTAGACTTCAGGGAGATCCAACCAGTCAATCCTAAAGGAAATCAGTCCTGAATATTCATTGGAAGGACTGATGCTGAAGCTGAAACTCCAATACGTTGGCCACCTGATGCAAAGAGCTGACTCGTTTGAAAAGCCCCAGCATCAGCTGGGAAAGAGTGAAGGCAGGAGAAGAAGGGGACAAGAGAGGGTGAGATAATTGGATGATATACCGACTCAATGAGCATGAGTTCAGGTAAGCTCTGGGAGTTGGTGATGGCCAGAGAGGTCCATGGGATAGCAAAGAATTGTACACAACTGAGCCACTGAACTCAACTGAACTGAATTCCCTGGCTTCAGTCCTGCATCAGTCTTTGAATGCAGCCTAGGATGTATTTGGTTTAAACTGGATAAGACTGAATCCATTTGGGGGACTTAGAAGGGAAACTAAGTCAAAAGGGTTTACATGAAAGTCACTCAGTCATGTCAAACTCTTTGCAACCCCTTGGATTACACAGTCCATGGAATTCTCCTGTCCAGAATACTGGAGTGGGTAGCCTTTCTCTTCTTCAGGGGATCTTCCCAACTCAGGGATTGTACACAGGTCTCCCACATGGCAGGCAGATTCGTTACCAGCTGAATCTCAAGGAAAGCCCAGCTTAGGCATGACTGCTGCTGCTGCTGCTGCTGCTGCTGCTGCTGCTGCTGCTAAGTCACTTCAGTCCTGTCCAACTCTGGGTGACCCCATAGATGGCAGCCCAGCAGGCTCCTCCATCCCTGAGACTCCAGGCAAGAACACTGGAGTGGGTTTCCATTTCCTTCTCCAATGCATGAAAGTGAAGTTTCTCAGTCATGTCTGACCCTCAGCAATCCCATGTAGCCTACCAGGCTCCTCCACCCATGGGATTTTCCAGGCAAGAGTACTAGAGTGAAGTGCCATTGCCTTCTCTGTTAGGCATGACTAATAGATCACAAATAATGGTGCCAGATCCCTGTCTTGTTTTCCATTGCTCATATACATAGTCTCCAATAATTAATATTATTTTTACTGATAGTAACATGCTTCTACCTTAGAGAACCTGGAGAGAAAACAAAACAAAACAAAACAAAACAAAACAATAGTTGTCTTTGTTAATATTTCAGGGAAAGACTTTTGTACGCTTCTGATTTCCCTGGCTTGAGTCATGCATCAGTCATTAAATGCAGCCTAGGATGTAGAGGGTTTAAACTGCACAGGACTGAATCCATCTGGGGGACTTAGGAGAGATATTAAGTCAACCCCAAACAAAAGGAATAGGAAAAAAAAAAAAAAACCTTTTATTTTACAAGGGAGAAGAGTACTTTCCAGAAAGGTTCTGGCAGATAAAATGAAACAAAGCAAATGAAAATGTGTCTATTTTAATTGTTCATTAAAAGGGTATTAGTTCATTTTCTCAGTTGTACTATCATGTCCTCTTTAACTTGTTCTGAAGTGAAGTGAAGTCGCTCAGTCGTGTCCGACCCTCAGCGACCCCATGGATTGCAATCTTCCAGGCTCCTCCGTCCATGGGATTTTCCAGGCAAGAGTGCTGGAGTGGATTGCCATTTCCTACTCCAGTGGATCTTCCTGACCCAGGAATCGAACCCAGGTCTCCCGCAATGCAGGGAGCCGCTTTACCATCTGAGTCAATCAGGGAAGCTTCTTAAAAAGCAGAGACATTCCTTTGCCACCAAAAATCCGTCTAGTCAAAGCTGTGGTTTTTCCAGTAGTCATGAATGGATGTGAGATTTGGACCATAAAGAAAGCTGAGCACCAAAGAATTGATGCTTTTGAACTTTGGTATTGGAGAAGACTCTTGTGGTATTGGAGAAGACTCTTGATAGTCCCTTGGACTGCAAGAAGATCCAACCAGTCCATTTTAAAGGAAATCAGTCCTGAATATTCACTGGAAGGACTGATGCTGAAGCTGAAACTCCAATACTTTGGCCCCCTGATGCAAAGAGCTGACTCATTTGAAAAGACCCTGATGCTGGGAAAGATTGAAGGAAGAAAAAGAAGGGGATAACAGAGGATGAGATGGTTGGATGGCATCACTGACTCAATGGACATGAGTTTGAGTAAGCTCTGGGAGATGATGATGGACAGGGAAGTCTGGTGTGCAGTCGGACACAACTGTGTAACTGAACTGAACTGAACTGACTGCTAACCTTTTTGGTCCTTTATTGCAGAGGTTATAGGCCATATCAGCATACTCTGCATTAACTCTATTCCAATTATAGTTTATTAGGAATTTTGTCCCTTAACTGCAAATCATCACACACTTGAATTTTGTTTTTCTTAAACAGTATTTTTTAAAATTTCTTTTATTATTCTCTTTAATTTTGTTATGCTACCTTGCTTGTTGCTTCAGTGTCCACTCAGTAATTACTTTCTTTTGCACTCCATCCTAATGAGGTTATATTTTTTATGCTCTCCTTGAGCATACTTTTTCTATGGACTTCTAAGAAGAGATACTGGGTTATATCTTACAGTTTTGTGATCAATAAACTTCCTGTATCAGAGAAGATGTCTCTCTCCTCAAGATGATGCTTGCATGTGTGCTCCCAAAGGAATTATGCATTACTCTGAAGATCCTGGCTTCTCTGTCAAATGGAAGAAAAACTGCACATCCAGTTTTAAGGAAATCTCTAATAGTAGGAAAATAATTGTCCTTTAATAATGCTTCCTATTTTTCTCATTTTCATATGTTCTGCTGGAACTATAAGGCTTCCTAGGTGGTCCTAGTGGTAAGAACTTGCTTGCCAATGCAGGTGATTTAAGAGACATGAGTTTGATCCCTGGGTTGGTAGACCCACTGGAAAGGGTATAGCGACTCACTCCAGTACTTTTGCCTGGAAAATCCCATGGACAGAGAAGCCTGGTGGGTTATGGTCTATAGGGTTGCCCAGAGTTGGACATTTCTGAAGTGACTTTGCATGCATGCATAGATATAGATATATATTAGATATAGATATAGATGGAGAAGGAAATGGCAACCTACTCTAATAGATATGAATATTGATGATATATATATATAAGGGAATCTGGTGTGCTTTCAAGGCCCAGCCAGAAAATGCTTATCATCTTTTTACTGCATATGCAATGGATTGTTTTATCTTCTGTTTCTTCTGCCATGTACTGGTTTATCCTTCTTATAAAAGGATAATGGTGACTGGAGATGGACATAGGCTTAACATTGAACTTTCAAATTCAAGTCTCTGCCTAGTGATTCAGATCTGTTCCATTGAAAAGTCAAAGCACAATCACTGTAAGATGAAATGCTCAAAAATATATTAAATACATATTTCAAAAAGTACACAAATTGTGTGAAAGATACTCAACCTATTTCTGGGTCATGTTTATACTCTTTCAAAGGCAACTGAAGTCTTATGTTCTTTACATTTATATATTGTGATCATTTCTAACTTGTAATGCAACGATCTTCCAGGGAACACCTGTCAGAATTATTGAACAGGTCTTTACTGGTTTCTCAATGGAGGGCTTTTTTAAATATGTAAGGCTGGCTGTGGTACAATCCCAAGACTGGAAGTTTATTCAAGTAATGAAACACTATACCTCAAAAAGCTCTTTAGACACTTAATGAGAGGAAAGGAAAATAGTATTTTAAATCATTTCTCTGGAAGGGAGGGGAGAGAGAAAGATGAAAATTCACCTGATGATCCATTTTTCTATGGATCCTGCCAAATGTACTTTGTGTTATCTTCTAAATGTTCCTGCAAAGTTTCTTATTACCGCAAGACAATGACTTACTGAAAAAAAAAAATCATTCAAGCACACTTATGCATTACTTCTTCTTCCTGCTCTCTCTTAGTTCTTATTAAAGAAACTGTGAGGTTAGAGGATAGCACAGTTTTGTTCTAGCTCTCAGGAATTAACAGAATAAGGGCAGGATGATGGGGTAGATCAGCCTCTCAATTCTGAGAACTCAACAACTCAATTCTTCCTTGAAAGACTTTAGAGCACATGAGCCCCTCATCAGGAATTCTTCAGACAAGACCTCCCTGTCCCAGAGACAAAGCTCTGCCCATGTGACTGAGTCTTTTTTATTGAAGCAAAGCAGTTCTCTTTAGGGGGCTTTTATAATGAATGTCTTATCACTAAGAGACAGATTGGCAACTGGGTGATTCAGAGAGACTTTTCTTCAAATCTAAGAGGCACATTATTTATATTTTTCCATATGTAAAAATACAATGTACCAATATAAAGTGATTTAAGAATACACTAATCTATTTACCTCAGTTACCTTTGCTATATTATGTGTAGGCATGATAAATCTATATCTAGGCAAATCTGAAATAGCTGATGTTACAGCAATAAAATAGAAATTCTAAGTGATAAAATTTTCTTCTATAGTGTACCTATTGGCCAATTTCTCATTATCATTTGTAATCAAAATAATAATATCAGGTGTTTTGAATTGTCAAATGTTGACTTTATGGAACAACCACAAAAACAAAATGCTGATAAAGCAAAGCTGTGAGCCTACTGGCAATCTTAGTATTATCTTGAACTAAGAGGGGAGAAGCAGAGACATTACTTTGTCAATAAAGGTTCATCTAGTCAAGGCTATGGTTTTTCCAGTAGTCATGTATGGATATGAGAACTGGACTGTGAAGAAAGTTGAGTGCCAAAGAATTGATGCTTTAGAGCTGTGGTGTTGGAGAAGACTCTTGCGAGTCCTTTGGACTGCAAGGAAATCCAAGCAGTCCATCGTAAAGGAGATCAGTCCTGAATGTTCATTGGAAGGACTGATGTTGAAGCTGAAACTCCAATACTTTGGCTACCTCATGCAAAGAACTGACTAATTTGAAAAGACCCTGATGCTGGGAAAGATTGAGGGCAGGAGGAGAAGGGGATGACAGAGGATGAAATGGTTGGATGGCATCACCTACTCAATGCACATGAGTTTGAGTAGACTCCAGCAGTTGATGATGGACAGGGAGGGCTGGCGTGCTGCGGTTCATGGGGTTGCAAAGAATCAGACATGATTGAGCAGCTGAACTGAACTGAACTGAAGAGCTGTAAGGGAGCATGCAATATAGGATTTAGGGCCTGGTTTTAAATAAAGGTTAGATCAGGCTTGAGAAGCTTAGTGAATAAGAGTAAGGATTAGTGGAGAAAATAAGGCAGGATTTGTAAGTAAGTCTTGAAGAATAAATGGATTTTAGTACTAGGTATTGTTCTGGGAAGGGGATATTTACTGTAATAAGAGTAAATTGATTTGTGTTGTGTTCAAATAAATGGATTTTTGAAAAGTTCCTGAAACAAGCAATGCATTTTATTCCCATTAGTAGAACTAATCCATGATATCTATACAGATCAGTATTATAATGTTCTGAGTGGTGTCTTCTCAAATTCTACATAAGTGTATAGGTAGAATATTTCTACATAAGTGTGTAAGTATACTGTTAAAAATACAAATAAGCAAAAAAAATAAATAAATAAACACGTAATCAACAGTGATAACATATATTTTATAGCCTAACTAAACAATCTTGCTAATGAACAGTCAAAAGTAGAAGGAAAGTGCAATTTTTATTACAATTTAGACTTACCTAATATTGAGGAAAATCTTTAAAATATGTTATTTTATTACTTCCCACACCTCTACAAATGAAAATTTATCATTAGAAAAATGTAGATAATATATTTGTTAATGGTTCAGTCTTTTGAGGTCATATACATTCCAATTACACTCATATAGTGGTCAGTTCAGTTCAGTTCAGTCACTCAGTCGTGTCTGACTCTGCATGACCCCATGAATCGCAGCAAGCCAGGCCTCCCTGTCCATCACCATCATCCGGAGTTCACCCAGACTCACATGCATCGAATCCTTGATGCCATCCAGCCATCTTATCCTCGGTCATCCCCTCTCCTCCTGCCTCCAATACCTCCCAGCATCAGAGTCTTTTCCAATGAGTCAACTTTTTGCATGAGGTGGTCAAAGTATTGGAGTTTCAGCTTTAGCATCATTCCTTCCAAAGAAATCCCAGGGCTGATCTCCTTTAGAATGGACTGGTAGGATCTCCTTGCAGTCCAAGGGACTCTCAAGAGTCTTCTTCAAAACCACAGTTCAAAAGCATCAATTCTTTGGCACTCAGCCTTCTTCACAGTTCAACTCTCACATCCACACATGACCACAGGAAAAACCATAGCCTTGACTAGATGGATCTTAGTTGACAAGGTAATGTCTCTGCCTTTGAATATGCTATCTATGTGGGTCATAAGTTTTCTTTCAAGGACTAAGCGTCTTCTAATTTCATGGCTGCAGTCACCATCTGCAGTGATTTTGGAGCCCCCAAAAATAAAGTCTGACACTGTTTCCACTGTTTCCCCATCTATTTTCCATGAAGTGATGAGACCGGATGCCATGATCTTTGTTTTCTGAATGTTGAACTTTAAGTCAACTTTTTCGCTTTCCTCTTTCACTTTCATCAAGAGGCTCTTTAGTTCTTCACTTTCGCCATAAGGGTGGTGTCATCTGCATATCTGAGGTGACTGATATTTCTCCCAGCAAACTTGATTACTTTAGCATCATTCCTTCCAAAGAAATCCCAGGGCTGATCTCCTTTAGAATGGACTGGTAGGATCTCCTTGCAGTCCAAGGGACTCTCAAGAGTCTTCTTCAAAACCACAGTTCAAAAGCATCAATTCTTTGGCACTCAGCCTTCTTCACAGTTCAACTCTCACATCCACACATGACCACAGGAAAAACCATAGCCTTGACTAGATGGATCTTAGTTGACAAGGTAATGTCTCTGCCTTTGAATATGCTATCTATGTGGGTCATAAGTTTTCTTTCAAGGACTAAGCGTCTTCTAATTTCATGGCTGCAGTCACCATCTGCAGTGATTTTGGAGCCCCCAAAAATAAAGTCTGACACTGTTTCCACTGTTTCCCCATCTATTTTCCATGAAGTGATGAGACCGGATGCCATGATCTTTGTTTTCTGAATGTTGAACTTTAAGTCAACTTTTTCGCTTTCCTCTTTCACTTTCATCAAGAGGCTCTTTAGTTCTTCACTTTCGCCATAAGGGTGGTGTCATCTGCATATCTGAGGTGACTGATATTTCTCCCAGCAAACTTGATTCCAGCTTGTGTTTTTTTCAGTCCAGCGATTCTCATGATGTACTCTGCATGTAAGTTAAATAAGCAAAGTGGCAATATACAGCCTTGACATATTCCATTTCTTATTTGGAACCAGTCTGGGTTCCATGTCCAGTTGTAAATGTTGCCAACTGACCTGCATATAGGTTTCTCAAGAGGCAAGTCAGGTGGTCTGGTATTCCCATCTATCAGAATTTTCCAGTTTATTGTGATCCACACAGTCCAAAGCTTTTGCATAGTCAATAAAGCAGGAATAGATGCCTTTCTAGAACTCTCTTGCTTTTTAC
>SJYC01124458.1:0-15055 GCA_006408675.1 Madoqua kirkii | reverse complement strand
GAGGGAGGTGGAAGTGGGGTTCAGGATGAGGAACACATGTACACCCATGGCTGAGTCATGTGAATGTATGGCAAAAACTACCACAATATTGTAAAGTAATTAGCCTCCAATTAAATAAATAAAAATAAATTTGGTTCTTATTAAATATCTGCAGAAAAACAATTGTCTTAAGAAACAAATGTTGGAATCTTACAATAACAAAGGAGATTACTCTCCTGAAGACAAGAAGCCATTTTCCATCAATAGTGTACAGAAAGAAAAGAATAGCATTTCTCTGCAATAGGAAGCTGATTCCACTAGTACAGAAAGACTTAACAGTTGCACCATTCATGCTTGCAAAATACTAACCAGTAATGTGTGAGCAAGCATGTGACATTTGTGTGACTGTAACATCTGAATAAGCACTTATTGTTATGTGGGGTCAATGAACTTTTAAATGAGTAGTCCCAGGTGGCACTAGTGGTAAAGAATCTGCTTGCCTCTGTAGGAGATGCAGTTGACATGGGTTAGATCCCTGGGTCAGGAAGATCCCTGGAGTAGGAAATGACAATTTGCTCCTATGTTCTTGCCTGGAAAATTCCATGGACAGAGGAGCTCCAGAGAGTTGCATATGACTGAGCACCAAAAGCTAACTTAACTGTGCAACAATAGTTTAAACCAACTCTTCTTTTCTTTGCAGATTAGTTAGTTTCAAGTAACAGTATTCTTTCTCTTGGAACTGATTTCCTGAAGGAAAATCAGGATTACTGTGATCTCCTTAAGTGAATATATTTAACATCGAGGATGTTTCTAGAAATGTGGGCAACATCAGAAAACTCTATTTAAAAGTTAGTGTTCACTTTCAGTGATGATTAGGCAGTAATGATTGACTTCATTTTAAAGGCAAGCTCAATTTGATTAAATTAACAAGAAGAACTATTGTGAGAGTAGCTTTGGTTACTGTATCATTTTAACCACTAGAGAATGAGTTCTTTCTTTACCCATGAAGACTTGTTCTCATCCATAATATTACCTTTGTCTCCAATAGTCTGTGACTTTTAGAGCATGACAGCTTCATCAAAGTTTCTCATATTGTATTTTTTTTCCTTGATTTCAAGAGCAGGAGATTCTTACTAACTTCTAATTGGAATTGAAGCTCTATGCTACCAAATTCTTATCTGAGAAAGTGGACACTAGGATCCCACTAGAGTTAGAAATCTGTCCTTAACATTTTTTTTTCCTTTCCTTGCTAGATTAAGATACTAGAATTAGATGCCTTATTTATTTTTTTTTTTTTTTGAAAATAAAGAAAAATGCTAAAATATGAATTCAGGAACAGATGTGAGAGGGGATGAAGAACTTCATAACATGATTGATCTATTGCAAAGCTTTTTAAATTTGAGTGTAAATATTCAAGTCTTTTGCCAACAGAACAAAGCTGGACCCTGTGGGCATTCAAACACAGTAAGCCAATCTAGCTCTTCTTTTCTTCTGTGCCTCCTGAGATCTTTGCTCTAAGCACCTTCTTATCAGGGTCCAGATTCCCTTTTTCTTCATGGCAACTTTCAAAAGAATAGTTCAATAAAGAGTTAATTAATAGATCTGAGTTGCCACAAATTCTACAGATTCTAAGTCTTCAGGACTAGACATTGACTAACTCCTGGGAGATAATTTCTGAGCTTTTGAAATATCCTGACTGTTAAGAGGATCTTTGTATACTCAAGTGTTTGAGCCATGGCAGAAAAAATATACTAATAATGTGATTGATGGTTAATGCCTGGTTTTGTTCACTTGGAATTCTAGGCCAGTTATCTTAGTTTGACTCTGGAGATCTGGAAGTTAAATATCAAATATAAAATACACAGACATTCCATGTAATTCCATTTGGAAAGGACAATTTAAGACATATTCCTGGTTTGTCTTGGTTTTGCTTAAGTCATCATTTTTTTTCCATTGCTGATTTTAATCAGTATTGATTTGCTGTTATAAACCATAGCCTTAAGCATAACAGCTTTTGTGAGTTCTTTGAGTCTTTCAGAAAATCATCAGGTCTGAAGGTGGTCTTGAGGACCCTCAACATGATGATATTATTTCTAAAGGAAAGATCTTGGTCATGGACCCCACAGTTCACTCCTGAGGGTTTCCCTAATCTCTGAAGTTCACAGAAGAATAGAGTTGATTTCAACCTTCTTTTCAATGCTTGAACTTCTTAATTGGGTTACCCCCTTCTCTAGATGGCTACACACCAAGGGTAAGGATACAGAGGAAACAGACTAAAAGATACAGAAAAGCCATTTTACGCCCCCTTCTAACAGCAATGTTTGCCTATGGGCTTTGTGTTAATATATATAATGAAAGGTTCTCAGAGATGTTTTCCTATAATAAAAACATGTGCCCCAACATGATTTCCTTTTCCAATCTATAAAAGAGGTTAGTAATTTTTTTTTCAAATCACGAAATGCTATTTTATGTTCAAATTGCATCAAGAACATTAAAGTGAAGTCAATATAACCTATCATAATCTCTTTCTTTGCTCCCAAATTTGCTCTAAATAGGTAACTACATACATAATAAAAATTAAGCAGGTAATAACTTACAAAGTTTTGTAACATGGGTTCCCAGCTTGGTGACTTGTCTTCCTTCTGAACTGATGTGCTAAGTCACTTTAGTTTTGTCCAACTTTTTACAACGCTATGGACCATAGCCCATCAGGCTTCTCTGTCTATGGGATTCTCCAGACAAGAATACTGAAGTGGGTTGCCATGCCATCCTCCAAGGGGTCTTCCCCACCCAGGATTCAAATGCAAACCCCTAAGTCTCCTGTACTGGCAGTCAAGTTCTTTACTACTATTGCCACCTAGGAAGCCCTCTGGATTGATATTCTTGCCCTAATATAGGGCTCCAATCAGTTAATTAATGATAATAAAAAGGATTTTTTAAATTACTGAAGATATATGGAAATAGCAATAAAATTATGGTTAATAGTTCTTGCTACAATTTCCTTACCATTAGTACTAAAGTTTTATTTTTGAGTAGAGAATGGGTTATACTTATCATCCTTTTAAAGCCATACCCAAGGACATAGCAGTGCCATTCACTATGGCCAAAAAAGTGAAAACAATCCAAATGTCAATCAACAAATAAATGGAAAAAAATAATTGTGGTATATATACACAATAGAATATTATTTCACAGTACTGAAGAATGGAGTATTGTCGTATGCCTACAGTGTGAATGAACCTCAATAATGTGATTCTCATTAAAAAGAGTCAAACAGAGAAGGTCATATATTGTATGACTTCTTTGTATTGTTGTCCAAAAAGTTCATTCCTTTCCATAAGATGCTATGGAAAGCTAACCCAATACATGAACTATCCAGAACAGGTAAATCCATAGACACAGAAAAGAGATCAATAGTTGCAATGGGCTGGAGAAATGGGAGAATGTGGAGTAACTGCTTCATAACTGTGGGGTTTCATTTTGCAGGGATGAAAACATTTTTGAATTAAACATAGGTTTATTTGCACAACATTGTGAATGTACTAAATGTCACTGAATTGTGTACATTAAAATGCTTAACTTTTGTTATGTGCATTATGCATCAATTTTTAAAATGAAGACCAAGAAGAAGAAAAAGAAAACACTCACATAGGATATTTCTTTTTCAAGGTGCCTGATTCTCAAAAAACAGATAACTTAAAACAGCAAGAAAAACTGTGTGTCTTATGTTTCCTTTTCTTCAACTGGGAGAATTACAAATCTGAGTCTTTGACTCAGGAAGACTGAGCATATTTTGATCCTCACAGTGGAGCCCTTAAAAAAAAAAAAAAACCCTCTATTCTAACAAATCCAGGTGTTTTAAAATTATTTATCAAATGTTCTTCAGTTTCATGTCCTATGGACCGTGATCTCCTATCTCTAATTGCATTTCACCTATTATTGTCTGGAAAACCCAAATTGTTACTTTAAAATCAAAATTAATAATCATTTTATATCAGTGAAATTATTTACTAAATTTTAAATAAATGTCCTATGAGCTGGTTCTGAAATAGTTAACAAAACAGAGGTCATGCTCTCCCAGTTTTCACATTAACCAGAAAATAAACAACATAGGATTAAATTAGTTATTTTCAGAAAATGATCTGTACTATGAAGGTATTGAAACTTGATAATAGTAGATAGAATGTGTGGCAGGAAACATTAACTTGGGGGTGTAGCCAAGTTTCTCTGTGGGGATCATATCTGAACAGTGATTCAGATAGCTCAAAGAATCATATATCCAGGCTCAAAAATCCAGGGGAAGAGCATTTCTAAGTGTTGTGATTCAAGAATAAACTTTGATGCCATTCTCCCAAATTGAGATGACCCAGAGAGGTGATATGGGGAGGAAGGTGGGAGGGGGGTTCAGGAATGGGAACACGTGTACACCCGTGGCAGATTCATATTGATGTATGGCAAAACCAATACAGTATTGTAAAGTAAAATAAAGTAAAATAAAGATAAAACAATAAACACAATAAAAACAACAACAACAACAAAAAAAGAATGAACTTTGAAAGTTTCAGGAATAAAAATGGGGCCAGAATCACTTGAAGTTAATGAAAGAAAAAATACTGTAGAAGACAAGGAGAGATAGTAAAAGAAGCCCAGTCTTACAGGACAGGGTTAGCAGAGTTGAAATAAAGCTGAAGTGGCGGTTGGAAATTCGTTCATTGGAAATTGGGGATAGGGCTGGGAAATAATCACTAAACCTCACTCTTGAGAGTCCCTAGGACTGCAAAGAGATCAAACTAGTCAAGTCGTCTTAAAGGAAATCAACCCTGAATACTCATAGAAAGGACTGATGCTGAAGTTGAAGCTCCAATACTTTGGCCACCTGATGCGAACAGCCAATTCACTGGAAAAGATCCTGATACTGGGAAAGATTGAAGGGAGAAAAAGAAGAGAATGACAGAGGATGAGATAGTTGGATGACATCACTGATTCAATGGACAAAAACTTGGGCAAATGTGAGATATGGTGAGGGATAGAGAAGCCTGGCAGGCCACAGTCCATGGGGTCACAAAGATTTGGACATGACTTGGTGACTAACAACAACAATGCATACAAATTAGCAACAAACTCTTATCCATTTGCTTCATACCAACTGTGTAAAAAGGAATATGATTATATACAAATGAATACAAATATTTTTATGTGAAAACAGAAAAAAATGTTCTTGAAGAATACAATCAAACTCATTCTAATAACTCTGTCTGAAAATGTGAATAGGTAAGCTTTGGAAAAAAGATATTAGTATTGCACACCATTTTACTTCTTAGTAAAAAAAATAGGCAAGAAACTAATCTACTAAAATATTATTAATATTGCTTCTTGAGGATAAAATTTGAATAACTTTTCTTGTTTGCAATTTTCCAAATTTTTATAAAAATGGCATCTTATTCAACTTATCAGTTAACATTTTGTCAGGAAAATGGACAACTAAATTTCAGACAGGAGTAAGTTTAATTCAGGGTTTCGTGGCTTACACTTTCACAGGTTCTTTGGAGATGCTGGGGAGCATCCGTTTGGTAAATCCATGATCTATGGAAATCTGGCAGTTGTAGAAATCACATGAAATCATTTCTTGCATCACTAAAGTAAGTGAATCATGGGAGAATTTTCCAGATCCACTGGAAAACCAGGCATTAGCCATTTACAGCGTCACCTGCCAGACAATGACAGAGTAGCTACAGTGGTTTCTATTTCATCACTATTGTCCAGCTCTCACAAGAGATTGTCTCCCTGACAAATTCTACAACTGATCTCTATTAGCAAGAGATTCTGGGAAACGTAGTTTCCAGACTTCTATTCCCCACAAAACAGGAAGAAAAACAGAGGAGGAATTTTCACCAAGTACAAAAAACAAACAAACAAACAAACAAATGAATGAATGAAACAGTAACCATCACGAGATACCATCCTTCTGATTTTTACAGAGATGAAAGAGTAAAAGCATATATACAGTGCCTTCAGAAAAGAGTTTGAGGCCACTTTGAAGCATGTGTTTCAGCTGGAATACACAAAATTCTGATATTATATATTCAAATTATGATTCATAAAAGCAAAAATCCTGGAGAAATGTATACATGGATGCTAAGAATAATAACATCTTAATTTATTGATTATTTATCATGTTGTAGGCACCTGAATGTCATTTTCACTAATCCTCAGGAAACCCTATAAGAGGGATGTTATTATGCTCATTTCTTAGATGAGAAATGAGTTAGAAAATGAATATGATACTTGCTCCAAAAACCTGTCTAGCCAAAGGAAATATTGAAATGAGACTTCAGTCTGATTCCTAATCAAACTCTCACATCCACTTCACTAAACCAAAATGCTACTTTGCTTGAAAGTCTTACTTTGCAGTATACCACTAAAATTGAGAACTAAACTGAAAAACCATCTGACAGTCAACAGATGGTAAACACCAAAATCAGATTGATTATGTTATTTGCAGCCAAAGGTGGAGAAGCTCTATAGAATCAGCAAAAACAAGATCAGGAGCTGACTGTGATTCAGATCATGAACTCCTTATTGCCAAATTCAGACTTAAATTGAAGAAAGTGGAGAAAATCACTAGATCATTTAGGTATGACCTAAATCAAATTCCTTATGATTTTACAGTGGATGTGAGAAATAGATTTAAGGGACTAGATCTGATAGACAGAGAGCCTGATGAACTATAACGAAGGTTCGTGACATGGTACAGGAGACACGGAATATTCTCAAGAAAAATAAATGTAAAAAAGCAAAATGACTATCTAAGGAGGACATACAAATAGCTTTGAAAAGAAGATAAGCAAAAAATAAAGGAGAAAAGGAAATATAGACCCATCTGAATGCAGAGTTCCAAAGAATAGCAAGGAGAGAGAAGAAAGCCTGCCTCACTGATCAGTGCAAAGAAATAGAGAAAAACAATAGAATGGGAAAGACTAGAGATGTCTTCAAGAAAATTAGAGATACCAAGGGAACGTTTCATGCAAAGACAGGCTCAATAAATGACAGAAATGGTATACACCTAACAGAAGCAGAAGATACTTAGAAGAGGTGGCAAGAATACACAGAAGGACTGTACAAAAAAGATCTTCACAACCCAGGTAATCACGATGGTGTGATCACTTACTTAGAGCCAGATGTCCTGAAATGTGAAGACAAGTGGGCTTTAGGAAGCATCACTATGAACAAAGCTGGTGGAGGTGATGGACTACCAGTTGAGCTATTTCAAATCCTGGAAAATGATGCTGTGAAAGTGCTGCACTCAATATGACAGCAAATTTGGAAAACTCAGCAGTGGCCACAGGACTGAAAAGGTCAGTTTTCATTCCAATCCCAAAGAAAAGCAATCACAAAGAATGCTCAAACTACTGTACAATTGCACTCATCTCACACACTAGCAACGTAATACTCAATATTCTCCCAGCTAAGCTTCAACAATACATGAAGCATCAACTTCCAGATGTTCAAGCTTGTTTTAGAAAAGGCAGAGGAGCCAGAGATGAAATTGCCAACATCTGTTGGATTATAGAAAAAGCAAGATAGTTCCAGAAAAAAATCTACTTCTGCTTTATTGATTATGCTAAAGCCTTTGACTGTGTAGTACAGAAAATGAAGTCACTCGTCATGTCCAACTCTTTGTGACGCCATGGACTGTAGCGTATAAGGCTCCTCTGTCCATGGAATTCTCCAGGCAAGAATACTGGAGTGGGTTGCCATTTCCTTCTCCAGGAGATCTTCCCAACCCAGGGATTGAATCTGGGTCTCCCGCATTGTAGGCAGATGCTTTACTGTCTAAGCCACCAGGGAAATCTGTGTTGATTGTGTAGGTCACTATAAACTGTGGAAAATTCTGAAAGGGATGAGAATACCAGACTGCCTGACTTGCCTCTTAAGAAATCTTGATGCAGGTCAGTATTCAACAGTTAGAACTGGACATGGAACAACAGACTGGTTCCAAATAAGAAAAAGAGTACATCAAGGCTGTATATTGTCACCCTGCTTATTTAACTTATTATGCAGAGCACATCATGAGAAATGCTGGGCTGGAAGAAGCACTGGAATGAAGACTGATGGGAGAAATATCAGCAACCTCAGATATGCAGATGACACCAGCCTTATGGCAAAAAGTGAAAAGGAAGTAAAAGTCTCTTAATGAAATTGAAAGAGAAGAGTGAAAAAGTTGGCTTAAAGCTTAACATTCAGAAAACTAAGATCATGGCATCACTTCATGGCAAATAAATGGGGAAACAATGGAAACAGTGTCAGATTTTATTGTTTTGGGCTCCAAAAATCACTGCAGATGATGACTGCAGCCATGAAATTAAAAGATACTTACTCCTTGGAAGAAAAGTTATGACCAGCCTAGATAGTATATTGAAAAGCAGAGACATTACTTTGCCAACAATGGTTCATCTAGTCAAGGCTATGGTTTTTCAAGTAGTGAAGTATGGATGTCAGAGTTGGACTGTGAAGAAAGCTGAGAGCCAAAGAATTGATGCTTCTGAACTGTGCTGTTGGAGAAGACTCTTGCAAATCCTTTGGACTGCAAGGAGATCCACCAATCCATTCTAAAGGAGATGAGTCCTGGGTGTTCTTTGGAAGGAGTGATGCTAAAGCTGAAACTCCAGTACTTTGGCTACCTCACGCGAAGAGTCAACTCATTGGAAAAGACTGATTCTGCGAGAGATTTGGGACACGAGGAGAAGGGGATGACAAAGGCTGGATGGTATCATTGACTTGATGGATGTGAGTTTGAGTGAACTCCTAGAGTTGGTGATGGAGAGGGAGGCCTGGCATGCTGCAATTCATGGGGTCACAAAGAGTCTGACATGACTGAGCAATTGAACTGAAAAACAAAAACAGCAGAAAGCAAATAAACAAAAGAAAACAAATTTCCATCAGTGGATGAATGGATAGAGAAGAAGTAATACATATATACAATAGAATATCACCCAGCCATAAAAGGAATGAATTTGAGTCATTTATATTGAGGTGGATGAATCTAGACTCTCATATAGGGTGAAGTAAGTCAGAAAGAGAAAAGCAATCATCATATATTAATAAATATTTATATATAGATATAGATATGGAATTTAGGTGCTTCTTTGGCATTTTAGACTGAGAAGAATCTGCAATGCAGGAGACCTGGGTTCGATCCCTGGATCAGGAATATCCCCTGGAGAAGGGAATTGCTATACACTCCAGGATTCTTGCCTGAAGAATTCCATGGACAGAGGAAGAGCCTGTTGGGCTACAGTCACAAAAGAGTCAGACTTTACTGAGTAACTAACACTTCCAGTTTCATGGAATCCAGAAAGTGGTGCTGATAAACCTAGTAGAGAAAGAGCTTATGGACACAGCAGGGGAAGGTTATGGTGGGATGAATTGAGAAAGCGGCCCTGACTAATTTACAATATCTGTGTAACATTGACAGCTAGTAGGAAGTTGCTATGCAACACAGGGACCCCAGCCTGTTACTCTGTGATGACCTGAGTGGTGGGATTGGGAGAGAGAAGGGAGGCTCAAAAGAATGGGATAAATAGATAGAATTATGCCTGATTCACATTGATATAGGCAGAAACCAACACAAGTTGTAAAGCAATTTTCCACCATTTAATTTGTTTTTAAAAAGCTGCAAAGCAAGCAGTAGCAGATTGATAGATGAAAATAAACTGGATGAATCAAAAATAAACCTTCTAGTCACGGTAGTGTAAATAAAACCAGTGAAAAACTATTGGAATTGTTTTTGTATATATGTGCCTGCTCAGTTAAGCAGTTGTGTCTACTCCTTGTAGCCCATGAGTCTCCTCTGTCCCTGGTATTTCCCAGGCAAGAACGCTGGATCAGGTTGTCATTTCCTATTTTATGAGATCTTCCCAGGTCAGGGACTAAACTTGTGTCTCTTACATCTCCTGCATTGGCAGGTGGGTTCTTTACCACTGCACCACCAGGGGAGCTCTTTTTATGTATGTGTATATGTGTGTATGTTAGTCACTCAGTCGTGTCCTGCTCTTTGTGATGGCATGGACTATAACCTACCAGGCTTCTCTGTCCTTGGAATTCTCCAGGCAAGAATACTGGAGGGGTTGCCATTTCCTTCTCCAGAGGATCTTCCTGACCCAAGGATCAAATCCGGGTCTCCTGAATGGCAGAAAGTCTTTAGCCTTGCAGGCAGGTTCTTTAGCAATTGAGCCATCTGGGAATTATATATGTGTCTTGTATGTATATCATTGCCAAGATTTGCTTTTCCAAGAACTCTCCATTGTCTCATTCAATCCTCACAGCAACTCTGTGTATTAGTTTCATAGGGCTGCTGTAACAGAGTACTACAGACTGAGTGGCTTAAAGCAGCAGAATTTTATTTTCACAGTTCTATAGACTACCTTTATGGCAGAAAGTGAAGAGGAACTAAAAAGCCTCTTGATGAAAGTGAATGAGGAGAGTGAAAAAGTTAGCTTAAAACTCAACATTCAGAAAACTAAGATCATGGCATCCAGTCCCATCACTTCATGGGAAATAGATGGGGAAACAGTGAAAACAGTGTCATACTTTATATTTGGGGGTGGGGCTCCAAAACCACTGCATATGGTGATTGCAGCCATGAAATTAATAGACGCTTACTCCTTGGAAGAAAAGTTATGACCAACCTAGATCACATATTCAAAAGCAGAGACATTACTTTGCCAACAACGGTCCATGTAGTCAAGGCTACGGTTTTTCCAGTGGTCATGCATGGATGTGAGAGTTGGACTGTGAAGAAAGCTGAGTGCCAAAGAATTGATGCTTTTGAACTGTGGTGTTAGAGAAGACTCTTAAGATTCCCTTGGACTGCAAGGAGATCCAACCAGACCAACTTAAAGGAGATCAGTCCTGGGTACTGTTTGGAAAGAATGATGCTAAAACTGAAACTCCAATACTTTGGCCACCTCATGCAAAGAGCAGACTCATTGGAAAAGACTCTGATGCTGGGAGGGATTGGGGGCAGGAGGAGAAGGGGACAACAGAGGATAAGATGGCTGGATGATATCAGCGACTCGATGACATGAGTTTGGGTGAACTCCAAGAGTTAGTGATGGATAGGGAAGCCTGGTATGCGCAATTCATGGGGTTGCAAAGAGTCGGACATGACTGAGGGACTGAACTGAACTGGTAGACTGAGTCTCAGGTTTTCAGCAGGGTCTTACACCCTTTTGAGGTTATGGAGAATACAGTCTTTGCCTCTCATGTTCTTGTAGTCGCCCTCATTCCTTGGCTCATGGTCCCATCCCTCCAATCTTGGCTTCTGTAGTCATACTGCCACTACCTCTTTTATGTGTATCAAATCTTTCTTTTCCACACTCTTATATAGACACTAGAAACAACTCTTCTGTGTCAAAATCAGTTTTAAAGTATACCTTTTCCAAATGTCATGAAATACTTATTATACTGGTTGTTTCTCCTGTATCTTTACTTCAAAGTAATCAGTATTCCCAAGTAGCATGTTTTGGGATGATACATTATAAACCCCTAAGCCATATTGCAAAATTATTATTTTACTAAACACGAGAAAGCTTAGAAGGTATTGTTTACCTTATTCATTTGAGTAAATAAGAATGTTAGTATTATTTTGTGTTTCTTTTTGACTATGTATCGTCTGAAGTTTTACAATCCTGAGTGATTCTTTTCTGGTATAATTCACCTTTAAATCTAAGTGCTTATTTCCAAAACACTGATATTCAAAGGAGCTATTATGGAAGAATGATTGTGTCTTTGTTTAAAAGTCTTTCGTCAACAATTTTGGTTTAATGGATAGACAAATATATGAGCTGGAAAAAAAGCAGAAAGGGAGCAGGGAAAGAAACCCAGGGTTAACAGTGGTCAGAAAATTAATGTTTGCCATGTGATGAGTACATGAAATGCAATCAACAAAGCCAAACTGAATGATGGGCACAAAAGATATTATACTGCATAATGAACAAAGCAAAGCATTCCTCTTGCCACTTTTAAAAATACTCCACATTTCTCCCAGGACTTTAGGATGTAAAAAATCTTCCTAGAGTTGAGAGAAATCTACCCTATTCTTGCCCCTACTCTCTCCTTTCCTAGAAATGTGTTTGCATTTACAAATAATATATCAGGTATAATAAATTTCATGCCTCAAACCATGTGTACAAATATAATTATTTTCCCTACAATAAAACTTTGGAGAAAGAAATGTCAACCCACCCCAGTAATCTTGCCTGGAGAATTCCATGGACAGAGGAGCCTGCCAGGCATTGCAGAGTCAGGCATGACTGAGCAACTATCACTCACTCATAATAAAACCTAATTTCTATTTTAAGGCCCAGTTCCAGCAGCATTTGAAAATTTAGGCTTGACCAATTCAAGGACACGATGATTTGGGAGTTATTCCTCTTGACTCATCCTGTCTTTCATTCTAAAGCTTGTTTGTGAGCTATTTGATTGCTAGAGCATTAGATGGGAAGATATCTACCTGGCCCTCAGTCACTGCCACCTTTCCATGCTGAAATAAGTACTGTCTCTTTAATATGCATTTGTCCATACACTGAGACAACCTAAGTTCCATCTGTCATTTAATCACTGATAAACAACTACATCTTTGACTATAGGCCTCTCAGCTCTGGCTCTCTCTCAAGTACGCTTTTCTTGACCATTAAGATAACACATCAATGGTTTTACACCCCTTTGGAGTTCAGGGAATGCTGACGTGTCACAGCCCCATTGCCTGTGTATCTAATGTGGCCATCTCTCTTCTCCTGCCCCTGTACCATGCTGTGAATGCAGGCACTCTGTGAGGCTGGATATCTTCCTGGTTCTCCCCGGTGCCCCCTGCTCTTACACCCTCCAAACCCACACAGGGTTTTTACCATCTCTCTCTCTCTCTCTTTTTTTTTTAAGTAATTAATTTATTTTAATTGGAGGCTAATTACTTTACAATACTGTAGTGGTGTTTGCCAGACATCGACATGAATCAGCCGCGGGTGCACATGTATTACCATCTCTCTTAATGTCTTGCTTGTATCTTGGTTGGAAGGCAGGGCTCAGGGTGCATCCTCCAATTCTTCTTACTCCTCCAGTTAGCCTAAAAAATGTTTGTCTAACATAGATCAGACAGTTTTTGATACCTGTTATGAAGGGCAAGAATAAAGTGTTCCAAATCCTATAAGATTTAAGAAAGTGAATTCCAGTGGTTCAAATTTGTGCATCTCAAGTTATTCTTCTGCTAAAAATGATTGTCCTGCCATTACTTTCAAAATTTTACTTAAAAACTCCCACATCTATGGTGATGGTTCCAAAGACACATACATTTGTCAAATCTGTGAATTTGTGCATCATCACCAAATGATGCATTTACACCTCAATAAAATTAATCTTAAAAAAACTTAGTTAAAATTAATCTCTGTTTGTTTGTTATCTTCTCTCAGTCATTTAGTAGAGAATACCCTTACCACTGCCTTATTTGTGGAATGTACTATTTGAGATAAGAGGATGTAAGACAGGGGAAAATATTCAAATAATATTCTATGTAATCATATTAATAATAATAATGAGATGAAAAAATAACACTCTTAGGTTCCCATTGTATGTAAGAAAATAGTTTCTATCAAACTTTACTATAAGTCTATGAAATGGGTATATAATCAGTTAGGTTTAGAACATTAAGAGAAGTATATAAGGTTATTAAGCTTTTTTGTGCTGAGGAGTGATTTAAAAGCAGACAGTCTAGGGACTTCCAGTGGTTAAGATTTTGACCTCCAATGTAGGGGGTGGTGGCCAAAAAGCCATCACATAAAATAAGCAATATTGTAACAAATTCAGTAAAGACTTTAAAATGATTCATGTCAAAAATAATTAAGAGAAAATTAAAGCAGTCTAACTTATGAGTCCTCACAGTCAACCACTACCCTATGCAATATTTGAAGCTAATTTTTCTGGTCAAAGCTACAATGATAATGCAAATAATAATAACAATGATAAAAACATGATGATACTGTCAATTTTTAATGTTGATGCCCTCATTTTTGGTGTCTAAAGTGTATTTTATCCTTATACTGCTCACAGAAGTCTTCTGATAATGTGACTGTTATTATTTCAGTATTAAAAATGAGAAGAGTGAGGCTCAGAGAAGATAAAATAAGATGCCAGAAATCATAAAGCTGAAAAGTATTACTAGTTAGACAGGAATCTAACTTGTAATATAAACTCTGGTGTTAGGGTTTGATTGACATCAGAGTTCACGCAACCATTTTGATTTAATTCTCTCAATAGCTTGTTTTTCTCTATCTTTTTAAAATAAGCACATTATATCTATTGTTACCCTGCTTGAGTCCCCATACTGAATAATTTAACAATATTCCATTATTGTTATTAATTTGCCATCATTAACTAAATAATAAATGTCACTGCTTTTTCCAGAAAAGTACATGCTGTCATCTTGTACAAAGATGGGAACTGAGAAAATAGAGGGAAAAAATAGAACTCACCTCTTTTTGAACTTTGGTTTGTATCAATGTATTCAACTCAGTGTGCATGTTCAGCTATCCATCTCTTTTATTCGTATCTCTCACTATCAATAGAGCTGTTCAACTTGCGTATTACTGAGTGTGTTGTATTAAGATGATACATGAAGATGGAAGAAGTAAAGAAAAGTGATCACTTTTATAGCTCTCTTTTGTTCCTTACTACCAGTTGAAGAGTAATGTTTTATAACTACTCCCTGAATCCACAAATGCACATAAACTCACAAGCATTTGTTTACCAGTCTCCCATGGGTTCTTAGTACTTAGTGTGAAAATAGATTGCTTTACAAATTCATGAGTCTGAGGGAAAAAGGGAAATGTGAAGCTTATGAAAACTGCAATTGTGCTATTCAGACCCTTGCAGGGAATCCATGCTGATAGCAAAAAAGGGTTGGTCAGTAATTGAGGGCCATAAACATGTCAGGTAAACAGGAATCAACAACTGGATCTTTAGGTTGACATATATATTTGGGACTAAAATTACGAAGCCCTTGAAGGTAGAAGAGAGAGAGAGA
>SJYC01124457.1:0-10408 GCA_006408675.1 Madoqua kirkii | reverse complement strand
TCATGACATTTACTATTTCTCATTCCATAATATATTTTGAATCCCTGCAATATGTAAGTTTTTAGTAATATTTCTCTTTACTCTGTAACTTTTAAGCAGTAGAAGATTTATTATCTAAACCTAATGGATTAGTTATACCTGAGGGGATACAAATCTTAGTGTTAAGAAGCAAACATTACTTGTAAAGAATAATAATAAACAAGGGATGGATTTCAAAATGCAAGGCAATGCTTCCTAAATCAAACAGAACCTATTGGAAAAGGTCATCTAAGAATACTGCTTTAAGTAGAAGAATGATTCATTGACTGTGTCAAATGGCTTAAGTTAAAATAAGGCCATGGATGTGTTCTCATATTCTGGTACTTAGAAGGTTCTGTTTATTAGTAATTTTAAAGAATCAACAGGTTAAAGAAGACTCTACTGTCACACTCTTTGACATTTATCTATAAACTAGTCTGTTTTTTGTTTCCAGTAACAGATTGCTCTCAAATAATCCTGAATTACTAGTGATTGGTTCATGTACAGACAGACAGTTTAGCTAATCTCTTAACTAATAATTTTATTTGGTTAACATTTCTTACTCTTTAAAATTTACCTGTCACATTCTTATCGACTAATCATTTGATATTTATTGCAATTCTATAAAGTATCCTAATTTCAATTTTACAGAATGAGATGAAGAAGTAAAGCAGTTAAATGTCTGAACCAAGGTAACCAAGGACTCAGACTAAAGTCTTTTGATTAGAGACTCCACATGCTTTTTTCTTCTTCACATCATATAGTTTCATATACTGTATTTTACAATTTGAACTCTTAAATGGGGAGGAGGTTTGCTTTAAACTTACATATAAAATCCAGTGACCACACAAACTGATCTGAAAGAATTGGTGAAACAGGTCTTGCAGGAACCTGGGCAGATACATTTTCTAAGTAAAAGAACTAGCAAATGCAAAAACCCTGGGAAACCAAGAGAAATAGAGCACTATGAAATAAAACACTCCTGAGTATTTGGAGAATTAGACAGGTAATTGTGGGGGAGGCAGGTTTTGGAGAAGCCCAGAGGCCAAGTTTAATCTAAGTGAGGTAAAAAAACAATAGGGTGTTTTGAGCAGAAAAACGTCATCTGACACATTTTAAAAGAATCACTCTGACTTCTGTTTTCAAGAAATTAAACAAATGATTCAACTGAGTGATGCTAGAGGTTTGAACCTTGATGCTACTGGTGGAGATTGTGAAAAGGGTCTGGATCTAAATATGTCATAAAGGTAGAGACGGCAACATTTGTTGATTCATAAAATGTAAGATACATGAGTAAAAGAAGCAGCAAGAAAAAGTCCAAGATATCTGGCCTGAGAAAATATAAACATATATTAGCTGTTTACTGAGACAAAAAAGAGGCCAGGAGAAGCAGATTGTGATGGAATTGAGGGCAGATTGAGGGCTTAGTTTTAAACATGCTAAGTGTGAAACACAGATTATATATCAAAGTGGACAGTTGAGTGGGCAGGCAGATATATGGATCTGAAGTTCAGGGAGCAAGTCAGAATTGGAAAAATAAATTTGGATTTGTCAGCATACTGATGGCATATAAAACTATGAGACTAGATGTAATTGCCAGGGAAATAAATTTTATTAAAAATGAGAAAAAGTTCAAGAATTCAGCTTTATAGACATTTGGGAGATGATGATGTACAAGCAGAGGATGGAGGAGTCTGAAGTGTTACAATCCAGGGGGTCGCAAAGAGTCAGACATGACTTAGCAACTGAACAATAACAACAGAGAACAAGCAAAGGTTAGTGACAAGGAGATGTCATTAAGAGAGAATCTTCATAATGTATTGCCTTGGAAATATAGTGAAAACTGTTTCATGTGGGGAATGACTGACTACATCAAAAACTAGTGATAGATCAAGGAGGGAAAAAGCTGGCAACTGACCATTGAACTGATCTTCAAAGCCATCACTGGACACCTAGAAAACAGCAGTTTGGTTAGAGTTCAGCTCAGTTCAGTTGCTCAGTTGTGTCTGACTCTTTGCAACCCAATGAATCGAAGCACTCCAGGCCTCCCTGTCCATCACCAACTCCCGGAGTTCACTCAGATTCACATCCATCGAGTCCGTGATGCCATCTAACCATCTCATCCTCAGTCATTCCCTTCTCCTCCTGCCCCCAATCTCTCCCAAAATTAAAAGTCTTTTCCAATGAGTCAACTCTTCACATGAGGTGGCCAAAGTACTGGAGTTTCAGTTTTAGCATCATTAATTCCAAAGAAACCCCAGGGCTCATCTCCTTCAGAATGGACTGGTTGTATCTCCTTGCAGTCCAAGGGACTCTCAAGAGTCTTCTCCAACACCACAATTAAAATCTGACTGAGTGGCTTCAAAAGAGTGAGAGGACAGAAAATTTGAGACAACATATGTAGACAATGTTTCTGAGTTTTTCTCTAAAAGGAAGGAGACAAATGGAATCAATGGTGATGATAGAAGAAAAAAAAAATAAGAGAATTTATAGATATGATAATACAGTTGACTGCATTTGTATGACCATCAGAAAGTGTATTAAGTGAGAAAGTTGATGATGCAGAACAGAGAGAGGAATTAGTAATGCAACACTTTCTCCCAGTGGGTTTCACTATGATCCAAATTTACCAAATTGCTACTCCTATTTTCCAAATATACAGATTTTTCTCACATTTTCACATTTCTTTTTCACAAGGCATTTTTTATTTTTGCTCACCTGGTAAACACATATGCATCTTTCAAGACTGAGGAAAATGGCATTCCACTCCAGTACTCTTGCCTGGAAAATCCCAGGGACTGAGGAGCCTGGTAGGCTACAGTCCATAGGGTCACAAAGAGTCAGACATGACTGAGTGACTTCACTTCACTTCACTAATAAACATACTCTTGTTTTTGTGAGTCAAGGGTATCTTCAATATGTTCAATAATTCTCTCTTGTGTATACCTGCCAAAACTACTTAAAACACTTTATTGCATTGTTTAAGTATTTGTCTCCCTCTCTCAGACATATAAGCTCTTGAGAGACAATCTTAGCCCTCTAAGTTTACTCCCTGATCCAGCAACTGATTAGATGAATTGTGATATGAAACTATGCATTGATTATAGATAAAATTCTCAAACCTCATAAACCTATAATCATGATAAATAAATATTTAGCCACTAAATTGTTACAAGATAGAGACATCTTTTGGTATAATAGAGTTAAGTTTTTAATTACATATATTAAACAAGACATAGAAATTTAATGTCTGCATGATTTTATCAGTATACAGATACCAGATGAATTTGTACTATTTACTGGCATTGCAAGTCCAAGTTTACCTTAGCTTCTTATTTATGCTTTTCTAACCCATCCTTAGAGATCCTTACAGTGATCTTTTTCTCCTCTAAACTTGGCAAGTACTTATTGTCTGTATTACTCACTTGACAATTAGTCATGTACTGCCCTGTGATCTTTCTTATAATGTTATATTAAATAAATTGAATTACTTGTTTCATTTAGCATTTTGCATGGTTGTTCTATGTACCCTAAACCAATTATGGTATCATAGAGAATTTAAATTTGCAAATCCTGTTAGCATATACTTACTGAATGCCTAGGCTGTGCCAAGAACCCCTCCAGGTATTGAGATAAATGTTATTAAAACAAACAAACAAGCTTTTCTAAGAGTTACATCCAACAAGGGAAATGAATGCAATAATTCATTAATATAATATAGCAAATACTAAGAAAATCCAGGGAGCTCATCCAAGGAAACCTCACAGAAAGGGTGGGATATGATTTTTGTCTTAAAGGGCAAAATATTTTTGTGTGTGTCCCAGCTGAAGAATGAAAAGAGAACCATTCTTGACCAAGGGAACAGAATATAAATTTGTGGATATTTGAGTAACTAGAAATATATCAATATGACTATAGCAATGTAAAATTAAGCTGATTTTGTTTTAACTCTCCATTTAAACTAGGTTCAATTTATCAATCTTCCACCACCACCACTCCCCTACCTTCACTGTGACACACACACAAAACAGAAAAATCCAGAATTAGTTGAACTAGTTTGAGAGAAATACTTTACCCATTATGTGATTCCTGAAAGACTTTCACTCACTCATCAGCTAAAATCATCTTACTAGCATTTTAAAAATCTGATATTAAAGGATTTAACTGATAGATATCTCCTTAGTCTTGAAAAGAACACCTATTCTTAGCTGGAGTATAAAAGAAATAATATATGAAATAGAGGAAAAGAATCAGAAAACCCCACTCCATTTTCAGACCTAGGCAATTGACTCAAAAGAAACAGAATAGATAGAAGTTGTCAAAATTTAACTATTGATTTCTTCTCTCTGAGCATCTATTTGCAGGTTATGGACAATTACACTGGCTAGTTAAGAACTTCAGGCAAGACATGGTAGAAGTTAATTATAAGGGTTTGAGAATAGAGGTGGTTAGCTTCTGTGACTTAGGAATGAATTATGATACCACTAGACTGCATAGCTAACTTGGCCAGGATCTGGAAGCCTGTAGACCCTCAATGGTCCAGATGACATAGGAAGAGTGAGCTAGTGAGACCTAACTAGCCAAGAGAAATTAGATAATAAGTCAGCCCTGTCAGCAGGATAAGGAACATAGAGGTGGATATGGGATCAAGCTTCAGAGAGCCCCAGGGTATGAAGGCACTGAGAGGGTAACAGGCAGGAAGGCCAGGGGTCTCCAAACGGAGGAAACAGCCTGCAAGTGTCAGACATTTTATCTCTCTTAAGCGGCAGGAGGAAACAAACTAGAGATATTTTCTCCTTCTCTATACAAATTTAAAAAGAGGTTTCTCTTAAAATTCTGTGTTGCTATAATGACACCTAGTTTCACTTGAAGTTAACCATTGCCTTTTTCTTATGGAAATGTTTATCTTAAGCTATGCTAATGTACTGTGCATTTACCCCAAACTCTGTCTTCAAGTCGGTTCGCCTTTTGGGCCCAGAACCTACTTGATAAACCAGTATGTCAATACTCCGGTAATGTTCCTCTAATCTATGTAAATGAAACTATTTATATGGTGATCTGCCCTTCCTCAATATTCAAGTTAATCATTTTATGGCCCAAGATAAACCATTTAGAGCTAAGGTTATCCCAAAATACATCTTATGGGTGAGGGGCCTGGTGCCATTCTAAGTTTTGAGACATTCCTTTCTTTCATTAACAGACTGCTGGTGCCTATATAACATCCAGCTAAAGACTAGCAGGCGGGTACTCTTTCTACCCCCTTCTGATGCCTATGTCAGAAGCTTTCTCTTTCTCCTTTATACTTTAATAAAACTTTATTACACAAAAGCTCTGAGCAATTCAAGCCTCGTCTCTGGCCCCGGATTGAATTCTTCTCCTCCGGGGGCCAAGAATCCCGGCGTCGTGATTCAACAACAACCTTTCAGCACTATGCCCAAAGTGCTGACTCTTCAATGGTTGGGAGAAAATACAAGCCTTTTCCTCCATGCACTTCACAGACATGCCCTCTAACTGGGGAAGAGTGAAGTGAGTGAGGCTGAAAATGTGTATCACAAAGACTAAAGACTCCTGAATTCAGACAAAGTTTCAATAGGATTAGGTGTGAGGTTGGATTCTGTAGCTGGTTTTCTTGCTAATCAAACTGTTGAAACTTGGGGGAAAGATAAAATTAATATTTATATATGTATACACAAACACACATATCTGTTTGTTTAACTTATAGTGGAAATTAATGTATCCTCTTACTCTAATTGGAATCTGCACTTAGATCATTTCAATTCAAGGGTGGAATAGAGCCTGAGAAAGTTAAGTAGTGACTGCAGAGCAACGCTTCATTAAATGATGAAAAGGAAGAAATAGGATAACTTAAAGGGGAAAGAAGACAGAGGACAATATTAGTTGTCTGCTCATTTGATTGTTTATTTGGGAGGCTGAGAATATTTGTAGATTGAAAGGAAAATAATGAAGAGAGACTGGTAATATAACAGAACCACTTGAAAATTTTACCAGAACATAGTAGCTAATACTTAACATTTGTTGAGTGGTTACTAAATGCCAGGAAGTGAAGAGTTTACATATAGTAACTCATGTAACTTTTACATCATTACAATCAGAGATTGAGGTAGCACCCACAATATCTACATTTTTCAGAATAGAAAACTACTGAGGTACAAAGAGACAAAGGATGGAAAGATTGGATATTTCTGACATAATTTTTATTATCACTCATAAAACACAGCCAGTTCTGGCACAATATATATAACCCTACTATATGACCAGTTGATAGTTTCATATGTCATGGGCACGTGGGAACAGCACTGACAGAGGTTGACTCCTGATGGCAATTTCCCAGCTGTTCGATAACATCATTACTGTGGATGAAATACTTGGCTTTGATGTATTAAGGAATTTTATGTTATTACATTGAATGGGATTGTTGTGGGTTGAGTTCTCTTGGAGATAAGAATGTCAGATGTTTATTAGGTTGTGTCCTTAGGATCTTGTAGAGGAAAGGAAAGGTGAGGTAAAGTTGCTCAGTCGTGTCCGACTTTTTGCGACCCCGAGAAATGTAGCCTACCAGGCTCCTCTGTCCATGGGATTCTCCAGCCAAGAACACTGGAGTGGGTTGCCATTTCCTTCTGCAGGGGATCTTCCCAACCCAGGGATTGAACCCAGGTCTCCTGCATTGGAGGCAGACGCTTTAACCTCTGAGCCACCAGGGAAGCCCCCAGAGGAAAGGAAAAGGATGAGATAAAAGTCAAGCTGTGATGTAAATCCACTGACAGCATTGACTCAATTGACAGGAAGCTCTACATTTAGAATGACCTTTGAGTTGCCCCAGTTGGGTCAAGAGGGGAAAGACTTTATAATCCTACATCATTCAGTCACTGGATCCAGGTGATACATGAACTTGTATAAGAGGCTAACAGTCGAGTGCTGACAGTATGCCTTGCAACAGGGAAAACAAGTCCTTCATGGAAGGGACAACTGGGCACCATTTTACAGTGTCCACCACAGGCATTTGGGGCTTCCCTGGTGGCTCAGACAACAAAGAATCTGCCTGTGATACAGGAGACTCAGGTTCAGTCCTGGGTCAGGAAGATCCCCAGAGAAGGGAATGGGTACCCACTCCAGTATTCATGCTTGGATAATTCCATGGACAGAGGAGCTGGGCAAGCTACAGTCCATGGGGTCACAAACAGTTGGATACAACCAAGCAACTAACACACAGGCATTTATGGGATTTAACCATATGAATTTCCCTTTTCTGTATTTCAAAAGATATCAGAATATTGGCAACTTCATATAGTTCAGATTAACATATTTCATTTCTGTTAATTTTGTGTTATGGTAAAAATAGAAAGGTACTCTGTAGTTATTTGTAGTATGGAAAATGTATTTGATTAGATCAAGTGTATTTTTAAATGGTCACATAAGGATTCTCAGTGAGAGGCTAACTGCCTATTATAAATATCAAACTAGTACAGACTCTACAGAAGAGAGAATTTTATTATTACATTAAATGCTATTACTGCAGGTAGGATTGTTAATATTTATTAATATGTTAATATGTTCCATTTTCGTATTTGTTCTTGTCCAGCACCTAGCCCTAGAATTCACAGGGCAAGGGTTCCATACATATTAATTAACAAACCCATCATCTCAAGATAATTTATGTTTTATTCTCTTAGCAATGTCATGTATACAATACAAAATTATCAGCTGTAGCTACCATATTTTTCATTAGATTCTTAGACCTTATTCATCTTAAAGTTGAAAGTTTGTACAATTTAATCAACTGCTCCTTGTTTCTCCCACCCTCAGTCCCTGAAAGCTCTTTTCTGCTTTGTTTTTAATGAGATTTTCTTTTGTTCTTTTTTTTTTAAGATTCTACATATAAGTTATATCATGCAATATGTGCCTTACTCTGACTTCTTCTTTTACTTAGCATAATTCCCTCAAGGTCCATCCATGTTGTTGAAAATGGTAGAATTTCCTATCTCTTGGCTGGAAATATTTCATAATATACCAATGACATGAACTATTGAGGAACACATGTCTGGAAACAAACAAAAACCCTTATCACTTTTCATGGCAGTGCTTTTCTATCTGTGAGTTTGCTAACAGGAGCAGAACTACTGGTTGTTGCTGTTTTAATATGTTTGTTTTTATTAACTGTTCTTTGTCATCCTCGTGGTCATTTCATCTTCCGCACAGTTTGTTCCACAAAGATGGTTCTTGAAGGTGAAGTGTACATGGTATTTTTTTGTATGGAGCATAATGTTAATTTTCCCTTCAAATGGAAAAGAAAAAAAAAAAGAGAGAGAGAGAGAGAGAAAAACTCCCCTTTGACTGGAAAAAAAATTGTTGTACCCGAGAAAGGAGTGAAACATTTTCATTCATGTCTTACTTAGTTTAGAGTGCTATACCAAAAAATACCATAGGCTGGGGGGCTTAAACAACAAATATTAATTCTCACAGCTCTTAGAGATCAGAAAGCCCAAATCAAGGCTCTGACAAATTAGCGTCTGGTGAAGACCAGATTCTTGGCCCACTGATGGCCATCTCACTGTGCCCCTACATGAAGGAAGCAGTGAGAGAATTCTTGAAGGTCTCTTTTATAAAAAGCATTAACCTCTTCAGTGAGGGTTGCCTTCTTGACCCAATCCTGTTCCAAGGGTTTCACCTCTGAATACCATCACACTGAGGAACAGGTTTCGATACATGAATACTAAGGTGCACAAACATTTGATATATGGTAATTTTAAAATCCAGATATCTTGAAAAAACAGTATCTTATTAGCATGGCCCTCAGAATAAACACTCACCTATTCCCCTGGTGTACTCCAGTGCTGAAGTACGTGGGCTTTTCCAGAAGTCAGAAGTGCATTTTTGACTTGTTGACCAAGAAATGTAAAGTGTCTTAACAAAAACATTCATTTTTTTAAAATACTGTCCACAACCTACTCCTTGCCACTCGTTATTCTTACCAACCAACTTTTTGTTGTTGTTGTTCCTTTGGGTTAACAGAAATCACCTCATAGCATTTGTTTTAAAACAGAATTATAGTAAGCCAACACATATACCTGCCATATTCAGGTACAAAATATGAAATATGCTATATTTTCTGTAATCTAAAGTATTAGATAAAAATTAATAAATATAAATGCATTCATGATTGTAATTGTAGCTGTCACTTTCAGTTGTCAGATACAATGGAGTTCTGCAATGGTATAATGCCCTACTCCAACATCCCAGCATAAGATGTATACTACACCAAGAAACTGATGCTCATTGGAATGAGGGAGAAATAAATATAATAGTAAGATTTAATCTGGATGATGATTATGCTTAAGCAATTTTGCTTTGTTTGAATTTAATTGATTTTAATTATACTCTGCTTTATTGATCAGTGGTTCTTTGAAGTCATACTTGTAAAGAGAATTCTGAATTATTCTTTCAAGATTATCATGATGCATATATCAAGCTCAGTGAACTTGGACTCTTCTCTCTCTTAGAATAATAGATGCCCCACTCATTGGAAATTCCATTAAATTACATATTAAATGTATACTATAACTAACTGAATTCATCATGGTGTCTGAGTTTTGTGGGTATCAAATAGCAAAATGAATCAAAGGTTATTGAACAAAAGTGACATTTTTCAAAGTCTTTCCAGATAGTTTCTGATTTCTTTTTGTGCCCAATTTTTACTTCAAGTTCTGATATAAGTGCTTTGTAGTTAGTCGCCTTGTTGAAAGTTTCTTGTCTTGGGACCTATTGTTGTTAGGTTTATACTTTGTTTTTAAAAATACACAATTTTATACTGTCAGTAGCCAGAAAGTTAGAGCCTTTGTGATGACTTTGAACTAAGACAATACACCTTGCGATCTCTGACAAGGTATTTCCATTGTCTAAGCCTCCACAGTGAAGGAAGCCATCTCTTAGTTGTTAGTTCCAAGAGCCATTACATGACAGTCCACTTAATGAAAGATCACATTCCCTTCTACAACCTAATTAGGTCACAGGTATTAAAGCTCTACAGAATAAAATAGGAAAACTAAATTATCACTTGAGTTAGTCCATTGATAGTGTCTTAATCATTGTTATATAACATACTTTTTGTAAGTTTGGGAAGGATACAGAAAACATGTTCATGACAATATTTAGGAAATACAGAAAACTAAAATTGAAATTTTTTTCTTTATTAAATATAAATCCTTTTAGTGAAAACATCTATAAAATATTTGTATATGTCTTATTTATTAATGAGCAAATTTTTAAACAAAAATAATATCACATTATAATCACATATTTTTATTCTTTTATTTTTATCTAGAACATAAAGAATATTTTCCTATGTCATTGAACAGTCTCATACAACATAATA
>SJYC01124454.1:0-12347 GCA_006408675.1 Madoqua kirkii | reverse complement strand
CCTGGTGGTTCAGACAGTAAATAATCTTCTGTAATGCAGGAAACCTGGGTTCATTCCCTGGGTTGGGAAGATCCTGTGGACAAGGGAATGGCTACCCACTCCATTATTCTTGCCAGGAGAATTCCATGGACAGAGAGGACCCTGGCAGGCTACAGTCCATGCAGTCACAAAAAGTCAAACACGACTTAGCAACTTTCAGAACTGTAAGTCTTATAAATATAGTCTCTGATACTGTGTAACAATGTATGATTTCATAGTTTGCTTATTTGTGTCAAATCACCAGAATAGTTTGCAATGCATGTAACAAACCTACTAAGAGAATGGAATCAAGTTTCAGCTGTTTAAATATGTTCAGGGCCCAAGAGTGTAACAAAAACTCAGTCTTGGTATGATGTACAAAGGAGTAGAAGGGTTGGTACAAACTCAAGAGTCTCCTAAGGCTTCCAAGTATAAAACATCACTTCTAAAATCTGCAAAGGTATAGAATGAATTGTGTGTGTGTGTGTGTGTGTGTGTGTGTGTGTGTGTGTGCGCGCGCTAAAGAAAAAGAGGCAAAAATCAGCAAAATCAGCAAATGAAACATGGCTTCTTTGGACAGCATGGCTAAAATTATCCACGAAGGGAATTAAAATGTGCTGCAAAGTACACATTGTCTTGCTAGAACCATGATGGCTACAAACACATCATGAGAGTATTCCTACAGTGCTTTAGGAAACCTTCCTTATGTACTTCAAAAATACGTGATCGTAAGTTAAATCAAATTAGCAAACTTAGGGTGGGAAAGTACAACACAATTAATTATCCTTACTTGACTGAAAAAAATCATTAACTTTGCCCATTATCCTCTGTCATATGTTGACACATCAAACTGGAATACAGATCTCCGTTTTTTCTTGTACATTTACTTTTTTTTTTTGCCAAGTGACCAGGCCCTCCTCAGTCTAAACAAAGAGTAATACCCTAGCTTTTAAATCTGCAGAACAGTTGATGGAAACAAAAATAATTTCAAAACCTGCAACCCTCAGAATAATAACCAAGGAGAAAAAAAATGATTCTAGTTTCTTTGTTTACTATGAAAGGTTACTGAGTTAGGAAAAACTATTGGGGTCCGAATAGGGAAGCCTGGTGCCTCTTATTCCACAAGGCCTTGACAAGATCTGATTCATAGCCTATTGGATTGGCCTTTTGAGGCCTGGTGAAAAACCATGAAACCTTTGACAGCAAGAATGACTGCATTGCAAATGGTCTTTCTCTAATCCCCATCTTTGTTCTCCCCTGAGACTGTCTTCATTATGAGAATGTCAAATGCACCAGCTCAGGTTTTTGCTTCTTCTTGATTTCACGGTACTTACTTTGGCTACTTCATCCCCTCTACCTGGCGTCTCAAAGAGCATTTTCTAAAGAATAGTCTGTTCCTTTTCTCACATTGATATGACTTAATAAATTTATTGGGTTCATCAAGTGCTGGTGAAGGAAATCTTGATACTGATGTCATTTGTCCATCAGAATCCAAAACAATCTTCCAACAACTTAGACACAGACAACATTTATATATATATATATATATATATATATCAGGATGAGGGTTTCTGAAATGCTGTAGTCAATTAATATTTACAAATGAAATTAAGTTTGGATTCCTAACTGGACTATCTTCCCTGTTTTGAAAAAAAAAATCCTTAAAAATTAACTTGATTTGAGATAAATGCTATTTTTATAATTTTAGAAGGTAATGAATTTTGTTACTGTTAAAAATTATGTATACCCATTAAAAAATCAAATTATGCATAAACACAAAAATGAAAATTTACAAAATCCCATCATTAAACATTATTGACATTTGGTGAAAAATGTCCCAAACATTTCTCTATGCCTATGTGCTGCTGCTACTGCTGCTGCTAAGTTGCTTTAGTCATGTCCAACTCTGTGCGACCCCATAGATGGCAGCCCAATAAGCTCCCCCGTCCCTGGGATTCTCCAGGCAAGAACACTGTAGTGGGTTGCCATTTCTTTCTCCAATGCATGAAAGTGAAAGTGAAAGGAAAGTTGCTCAGTCGTTTCTGACTCCTAGCGACCCTATGGACTGCAACCTACCAGGCTCCTCCATCCATGGGATTTTCCAGGCAAGAGTACTGGAGTGGGTGCCATCACTTTCTCCACTGTGCCTGTGTATATGTACACAAACAGTATAGTGAGGTATCTATATTAAAAAAAAATAGCACTCAGAATTTAGTTTTACTTAAATTTAACCAAATGCAAAGAAATCACATTAGTTTTTCTGGAACAGAAGATATTCACCTTACTGAATCCAAAAAAATATCTTTATTCACAAGGCATATAGTTTTTTTTTTTTTTTTTAGAAAGCTCTCCAAAAGATAAGGAAAAATATCTTGACTTCTTCATGGGGTTGGATACCTTACAGTATAACTTTACAGTGTATATTGGCTATGTAATTTTGAAAGATGACACCCATATTGCTCCTATTGATTTATTATATTTTATTATGTCATTTTGTGTTGTTTATATCATTATTACAGCTCATTGGACCAAGAATGAGAATTTGTTTAACTTGTTATATAAATCACTTGTGTCTTTCTCTGGCTTTTTACCACAATTTCCATTTTCTAATCTCATCATGTTTAATATATTTTCATCATTGGCTATATTCCACCACCAGGTAATTCTTCAGAAGAAAAACACACGGGTGTGTTAGTCTCCAAGATCTTACAAACTTTAAAGTATTTTCTCTTTCACTTAAAGTTTAAGGCCAAATTGATGGTACACAAGCCCATTGAATCACAATCTCTTTAGGAATTCCATCTTTTATTTTATCTTCTGGCCTCAGAGAAACATGAGGAACATCCAAATCCATGCTATCCATCCAAAACAACTTACAATATTTTTCCTGCATGCACAGTAAAATAATATTTTCCTTCAAATTTTATTAATTTTACCAGTATATATCTTGATATGATTGTTTTCACAAATTTCTCCTAGAATACAATTGCTGCTTTTAAGTTATTATATAAGTTTTTATGTTAGAAAAGTCTAATTTTATATTTGACACTTTCTGTCTTTCTCATTTTGTTATTATTTTCTCTTTCCTAGCCACAATGTTTATGGGTATGGAAAATCTCCTTTGTCCCCATGTAGCATCCTCCTGATTTTATCAGTTGTGTATTACTGTTCTTTTCAATTTTATGTAATATATTGCCTTTAGGCTGCATATATCATACACATATCTATACATATTCAACTGTTTCTGAGTTTGCTTTTTCACTTCCCATCTGCTTTCATTGGCTTCTAGTCTCTTCCCAAACTTTTATAAACTTTTAGCTCTTTTGGAGCACAGCTCATACTGTCTATAATTTTTGAGACTATGGATAACATTAGGGGATGTGTGCTTCTCCTTCATTTCTTGCTCGTGCTTTTTCTCACTTAACCGATACTCCAGATTTTACTTGTACAGATTTATATATCACTCATGGGATTCACATTAGTTCCTTTATATTTGTTAATATTCTTATAAAGGAGCGAGCTATCTCCTAAGGAATAATACAGGGAGTGGAAGCCTGAGCACAAAGTCTTTACTACTTGGATTCATTGTCTCAAACACCCTCTCATCCAATATATTACTTTCTTCACCCCAGGGAAAAGAGCTCATTTCCCTTAGTTTTTCCTGGTCAAGAGTTCAGTCCCATTATTGCAAAGCCTTTCATGTTTCCGAATCTATGGATTTTGATGTGATACAGCCTCCTCTTCCTTTGCACGTCACTTCAGCTCCTATAGTCACCCTCAGCTAAGACACTTGGCCATCTATAACAGAGACATCTTGTTCATATGTCATCTCTCTCATCTTACTCCTTACCTGACATTCTGTGGTATTGAACAGTGTCTCTATGGGGACAATTTCCTACTTTCATAGTGGCTTCTCCACAATGTTAGATCAACTGCTTTAAATCAAAGCATCATTGACTGTGCCTTTCAGGATGCTGACACTTACTTTGCAGGAAATCCGTATGCTGCCGGCCATCCGAGGTGCCATGTGTAAGCTCTCAGCATGCCCCCTTGTTACAGGCATCACAGTATTTGGCAGATGCACTTCAAGGTTACTGGCTTAGGGCTATGGCATTTCCCTTGCTTTGTCAATTTCTCTCTGTCTTTCAGTCTTTTCCTTATTTATTATTTATTGTGGTATTCAAAGACACCAGGGGAGTTAAAAAGTCCCTCCTTGATCATTAACAAAATTACCCTAAATATTTTCAAATGGAAGACTGTAACTTAATACATATAAACCTATGAAACAAAAACTTCTAATTCAATTTAATTCAGTCCATCTTTACTGGAACCCACTGTGTTTCAGCCACCAGAGAGAGAAAGCTACATTAAGGAATGAAATAAAAGCAAGGGCAGGCTTTACAAGTGACAGGGACAGTGGCCCTGGAAAAAGCAGAAAAGTTTCAGAAAAGATATTAACATTATAGCACATACTGGCAAAACCAGTAGTGTCTACTTTTTGCTATGTTAAAGGATTTATTGCCATGTATATCTCCAGGGAACACTTTGCTTGATAGGACCCAGCTATCATAAGGCGTTGTTATGAGGTAAGAGGAAAAGAGCCTGGGCAGTGTGAAAAGGAGAGATGGTAACCTTCTGAGACTGCCATATAGGATAATTACCAGCTATTTCCAAACTTGGAGGCTCATTATGAACAATCCCTTCTCTTAAGCATGAAGCCTTATATACATCATCACAGAATGGAGTAAGTCATCAAGGGTTGCAAGTAATAACAAATAATCAATGCTGATCAAGTACTTTTAATATATAAGGCTCCGCTCAAAGAACTTAACTTATGTAATTCTCACACCAGCCTTGTGAGAGGGCAACACTTCTGCGGTCATGAGTTTACAAATGAGGAAACTGAAACAGAGAATACAATCAACTGCAAAAGGACTCTGAGTGAGAAAACAGCAAAGCAGAAGTTTACACCCAGTGCTGAATTTACAGGTTCAATGCAATCCCCATCAAGCTACCAACAGTATTTTTCACAGAACTAGAACAAATAATCTCAGGATTTGTATGGAAATACAAAAAACTGCAAATAGCAAAAGCAATCTTGAGAAAGAAGAATGGAACTGGTGGAATCAACTTGTCTGACTTCAGGCTTTACTACAAAGCCACAGTCATTAAGACAGTATGGTACTGGCATAAAGACAGAAATATAGATCAATGGAAAAAAAGAGAAAGCCCTGAGATAAACCCACACACATATGGACACCTTATCTTCGACAAAGGAGGCAAGAACATACAATGGAGTAAAGACAGTCTCTTTAACAGGTGGTGCTGGAAAAGCTGGTCAACCACTTGTAAAAGGATGGAACTAGACCACTTTCTAACACCACACACAAAAATAAACTCAAAATGGATTAAAGATCTAAATGTAAGACCAGAAACTGTAAAACCCTTTGAGGAGAACATAGGCAAAACACTCTCGGACATACATCACAGCAGGATCCTCTATGATCCACCTCCCAGTATACTGGAAATAAAAGCAAAAGTAAACAAATGGGACCTAATTAAAATCAAAAGCTTCTGCACAACAAAGGAAACTATAAGTAAGGTGAAAAGACAGCCTTCTGAATGGGAGAAAACAATAGCAAATGAAGCAACTGACAAACAACTAATCTCAAAGATATACAAGCAACTTATGCACCTCAACTCCAGAAAAATAAATGATCCAATCAAAAAATGGGCCAAAGATCTAAACAGGCATTTCTCCAAAGAAGACATACGGATGGCTAACAAACACATGAAAAGATGCTCAACATCACTCATTATCAGAGAAATGCAAATCAAGACCACAATGAGGTACCACTTCACACCAGTCAGAATGGCTGCGATCCAAAAATCTACAAGCAATAAATGCTGGAGAGGATGTGGAGAAAAGGGAACCCTCTTACACTGTTGGTGGGAATGCAAACTAGTACAGCCATTATGGAAAACAGTGTGGAGATTCCTGAAAGAATTGCAAATAGAGCTGCCTTACGACCCAGCAATCCCACTGCTGGGCATACACACCGAGGAAACTCGAATTGAAAGAGACACGTGTACCCCAATGTTCATTGCAGCAATGTTTATAATTGCCAGGACATGGAAACAACCCAGATGTCCATCAGCAGATGAATGGATAAGAAAGCAGTGGTACATATACACAATGGAGTATTACTCAGCCCTTAAAAAGAATAAGTTTGACGCAGTTCAAATGAGATGGATGAAACTGGAGCCGATTATACAGAGTGAAGTAAGCCAGAAAGAAAAACACTAATACAATATACTGACACATATATATGGAATTTAGAAAGATAGTAATGATGACCCTGTAAGTGAGACAATATAAGAGACACAGAGGTATAGAACGGAATTTTGGCTTCTGAGGGAGAGGGAGAGGGAGAGGGTGGGATGATCTGGGAGAATGGCAATGAAACATGTATACAACCATATAAGAAATGAAGCACCAGTCTATGTTCAATACAGGATACAGGATGCTTGGGGCTGGTGTATGGGTAAGGGAGGTGGGAGGGCGCTTCAGCATGGGGAGATCATGTACACCTGTGGCTGATTCATGTCAATGTATGGCAAAACCAATACAGTACTGTAAAATAGAATAAAGGATTAAATTTAAAAAAAAAATAAGCCCAATGCTGACTAACCCCAAAGCCTTTCAATTCAGTAACCATGTTAAGCAATTTCATCACAGATTTCCATGGTTGAGAGAAACTATCCCTTAAGTCCAGCTAGCTCCCTTTATAGTGAGCACATTTACTTTGCAAGGAAATGTAAAGTAATATGTAAATTACTTTCATTCCTAACTAGACCCTAAAATATACAGTCATGTCTGATTCTTTGTGAGCCTCTGGACAGTAGCTCTTCTGTCCATGGGATTCTCCAGGCAAAAATACTGGAGTGGGTTGACATGCTCTCCTCCAGGGGATCATCCCAACTCAGGGATCAAACCAACATCTCTTATGTCTCCTGCATTGGCAGGTGGGTTCTTAACCACTAATGCCACATGGGAAGCCCAAAATGTCAATGCAAAGAGTTTAAAATTAAAAGTAGATGTTCAAACACTTCATGAAGAGTAAGTGAACATTCAGTTAGTTAGCAGAACTATATGTGCACCAGACCAGTAGGGATGGTAGTATTTGAGCTTTATATGTAGGAGAATCACAAGAATGACAAGAGGTGGAAGCTCTGTTTTCTAAATTGAGGACAGTTGGCAGTTTCATATCCCCTCTGTGTTTCCTTTGAATGTTATTCTTGTCTTTCCAATAAGACTTTGAACACACCTCAGTATTACTTTTTTAGATAAGCTTCTAGGTTGGAGATTGTGTCTTCTTCTAGAATCTAACACAATGTCCTCAATGTAATAGAAATTCAATAAATATTGTTGAAAATAGTGAGTGAATAAATGAATGCATGAAATTAATGCTTCCTGATAGAAACATTTTAAAAAATCAACCTTCTACGGCAGATTGTGTTTATCAATAAAGCAACTGAAATTCAGCCTCACAAGTTCTATAACCATGCCATGCCTTTCACGAGACACAGGGTTTGGATAACTTTCCCTTGGACAAAGGCAGGTCTTTATTACTGCCTTGACAAAGAGATTATAGTGAAGATATTTAATGTGACTTCTGAAGTTATTTCATAAAAGGTGTTACAGTATCTACCTTTTTCAATGCACTCTCATCTTTGAAATCTAGCCACCATACTGTGAGGAAGTTTAGGCTACTGGAAAATATTATAGGTAAATGTTCAACACCTGCTTAGGTCCCAAAAAACAATGACCATTAGCTGCCAGATATTAGAAAAAGAAAGCCTTCAAGAGAACACCAACAATAGATGTTTTTTGACAGACACTGCATAAGAGGTCCTGAGAGAGAACTACTTAATCAAGCACAAATCCCCTAGTTCTTAAGAAATAATGAATTAAGGAAGCTGATATAATCACATCACCTGATGGATTTTTTCCCTTTTTTGTATACAACACTTACCTCTACATTAGAGATTTGAAGAATTCTTGCTATTATTTTATTTTATGAGTATCTAGGTTGTGTCTTATTCTTCCATGAAGCTAACATAACATCTGTATCATAGCGGAAGTTAATAAGTATTGATGAATATAAGTAAGGAATGAATATATGAATTAATAAAGATGAAAGTTTCTTTAAGATAAGTCTTTGGCAGGTTGTGTTTTATAAAAATTTACTGTAGTAATTTTGGGGTTCAATTCAATTTCAGTTCTGTCACTCAGTCATGTAAAACTCTTTGTGATCCCATGAATTGCAGCACGTCAGGCCACCATGTCCATCACTAACTCCTGGAGTTCACCCAAATTCTAGTCCTTTGAGTTGGTGATACCATCCAGCCATCTCATCCTCTGTCGTCCCCTTCTCCTCCTGCCCCCAATCCCTCCCAGCATCAGGGTCTTTTCCAATGAGTCAACTTTTCACATGAAGTGGCCAAAGTATTGGAGTTTCAGCCTCAGTATCAGTCCTTCCAATGAACAGTCTCCTTTAGGATGGACTGGTTGGATCTCCTTGCAGTCCAAGGGACTCTCAAGAATCTTCTCTAGCACCACAGTTCAAAAGCAAAAATTCTTCGGCACTCAGCTTTCTTCACAGTTCAACTCTCACATTCATACATGACCACTGGAAAAACTATAGCCTTGACTAGATGGAATTTTGTTGGCAAAGTAATGTCTCTGCTTTTGAATATGCTGTCTAGGTTGGTCATCACTTTTCTTCCAAGGAGTAAGCGTCTTTTAATTTCATGGCTGCAATCACCATCTGCAGTGATTTTGGAGCCCCCACCCCCTCCCAAATAAAGTTTGACACTGTTTCCAGTGTTTCCCCACCTATTTGCCATGAAGTAATGGGACCAGATGCCATGATCTTAGTTTTCAGCTTTCTGCATGTTGAAATTTAAGCCAACTTTTTCACTCTTCTCTTTCACTTTCATCAAGAGGCCTTTTAGTAGATAGGCAAAAATAAGTTACTGGCACATCCTCTTATTAGTCCCAATTTGTAGTAGACCTTGAATCCTTTGGTAAGAATCTTTTTTTCTGGTTTTAACAAAAGGATTATTAAGAAAAAGCAAACAGAAATCAACCACAAAGAGTAATGGAGTTTACTTTCCAACTTGTCACTTCTTAGTTATGAAAATTTGGAATTTACTTTACTTCTGAAAACAATAATTTCATGACTTTGAAACCCTAAAAAGATTACCTGAACTACTGTTTACCCACAAATATTTACCCACAAATATTTTACCCACAAATATTTACCCACAAATATTACTGTGTACCTCAAGTCAAGTTTATTAGATAAATAGATAAATGATACAAAGATATATAATTACTCGCCAAGGGGCAGGACGTAATGGGGATGACAGAGGATGAGATGGCTGGATGGCATCACTGACTCTGTGGATGTGAGTTTGAGTGAACTCCGAGAGATGGTGATGGACAGTGAGGCCTGGCGTGCTGCAATTCATGAGGTTGCAAAGAGTCGGACATGACTGAGAGGTTGAACTGAACTGAACATTTAAATTTAGATTTCACATAGATATCTAGCTGTGTGGTTTCATTTTTAGTAAATGAGAAGAAAATTTTCCTTGGCATACACTTGCTATTTCTTAAAAACTCTTATAACGAGCCCCTTAAATTTATACTTACCTGTCTATGTGGGCATTTGAGTTTATGACTATGGTTCTACATCATTAAAGCCATAAGACATTATCTTTATTCCACTGGGAAAGTTTTCCTCCACAACTGCTATAAGAAAAACTTACTTTTCTTTAGGTTGGTTTCCTCAGATTTGATTAAAATTACCAAATGTGGCTTTCAGTTAATTAAGTTATTCATTTAGTAAAAACTTTTAAAAATATTACGTTAAGTACTCTACAGAGTATTAGGACATTACTCTGCAAATATTAGTTGCTCCTCAAATGCAAAGTCACTTTTTGGTAATTCAAATAGGATAAAACACATGTACACAACACTGTTGTTTCTTTTTGCTTAGGACTGATAAAGGTAGAAATGAGAATAGAGCGATGTTCAATAGAATGCTCGGTAATGATGGAAATAATCTATATTTGTGTGATTCAATATGGCAGCTTTCAACCACATGTGGCTACTGCAGTTAAGGACATAAATTTTAACTTAAGTTCAATTAAGTTCAATTTAATTTCTTACAGTCACATGTGGCCAGAGGCTGTAGAGTTGCACAGCCTATCTACACTTTATTGACTTTTCGATGAACTTACATAAAAAATTAAGTCCACAATGATGCCATTGCCAGTCTCAGGGTTCTTTTAGGACCTGAACAAAATATCAGGGACATAACATTGATTAAAACAGATAATGCAGTCATAGACAAAAAAGTATTGGGCACTGGATGATCATCCAGTGGAAAACAGGACAACGAAATCAACAATTCATTGAGTAAAACAGTCTTGCCTGCTTCATACAGGGAATGAGAGAATGCTAAAAAACATTCATAAAGAAAGGACTCACTGTCCGGTGCATATAGAAGCCAATAGTAACGCACAGGCTTTTGGAAAAGAAAGAGCTTGTTAGCAACATCCACCACCAAGAGGACAGGCGCCAGGGCTCAAATTTGTCTCTTTGATTTAGGATTCGGCCAAATTTTTCTGAATTAGAGGAATCCAAGTTGTTATGTGGAAGTCCTGGCAGGACAGACTTGGATTGGAAGGACTTAAAACCAGGTGACTCATGGTAAAGTATGAAAATGGGTTTTAACACTTTCTGGATAACGTACCCCTCACTTCGGCAGAAGTTTTGAGTTCCAATCATGTCTTTTGTTTCGCTGTGGGACAGACAATTTGATTCTGGAATTACTTCAAGTCAAAATTTCCTCTTCTGTGGATGCTCTAGTCAACCACTTTGCAGTTCTTGCTCATTACCCCTGCAAGGTAACTCAGACATTCTGTTGTTGATAAGATAGAAGCAATTTGAGCTAGTCTATGATGGAACTAGTCTAAGCCTGTTTTGACCTCATCTCTTTTAGTCTTATTTCCTAGGTGAGAAAACTTAGCCCTGGCAGACATGACTTGACCAAGATTATAACACTAAAGCTAAATTTTATCTATTTATTAAAGTATTCAAACTGTGTACATAGCACTTTTAAGTAGCATAATGATATTTTGGGTATCATAATCATTTGGGCTACTTCACAAACATCTTAAAAAATATGGGTGTCTGATCATTAATAAGCAAATGCTATCCTATACACTTTTTTATTAGAAAAATAGTCTAAGAGATCGAAAGATGTGGACAACTCTGTCAAAGGCTAGCTTCTCAGGTAAAGGCAGCTTTCAAAACACACTTCAACAGAATCCCAGTGATGCTGTTACCATGGAGACAGCAAGCACTGGGAGAAGGCATCAAGAGAAGGGTGCAGAAGAGATTCTCAGAGCCCTGTTTTACATGCAGAACCATCATTTGACTCTATTTTATGCAGCACTGCTGCAATTTCTGATCATACAAGTGCAAAATGGTAACAGTCTCGACAACAGCTCTGTACAAAAAGGTCAGGCAGCTTTTGACTATGCTTCTTGTCTTTTTCTTTTTCTCAATCAGAGGCTACAGAAGAGTAAGAGAGGTTTCCCCTTGGGTAGCCACAGAAAATACTTTTGGCACAAAGGTGTGTTGATTTTAATCAGTTATGAAGCAGGTAGTTCCGGTGTTAACCCCAAGACCCTATTATAATAAAACCATGGACATGTTTTTGTATTTGTTAATTTCCTCAAGTCAAAGAAATTTGGAAAGAAGGAATACAGATAAAAGACCCTTTGGTGTTTGTAATGAACATTATCTGTAAACACATTCACTCAATAAATATTTGTTAAGAATTTTTTTTTAATAGAGGCAGAACACCATTAGAGGAACTATGGAAGATATAAAGTCATTTCCCACTTTGTGCTGAATTTTATTCTGAAAATACCAATTTATGCATCTGAGTACTCCAGACTAGGAGTCCTATTTGGAGATGATGACACTGATGACTTCATCTTTGTAAGTGAGGGCCTGGAAAACATCTGACACAGGGGAGTCACTCAGCAAGCCTTTCTCAAATGGAATATCACTGAGATACAGATCACTGAGATACCTATTTTCAAGGTATTTCCTATCTTGGTAAGTAATCTCTAACTGTGATTTTATCCCACTTGATGATTTTTAAGTGAGCTGCCTTTGAAAAACTTATGAGTGAATGAATGAGCGAAATCATCATTCAACTTATTTATGGATCCATTATTTATTTACT
>SJYC01124452.1:0-11742 GCA_006408675.1 Madoqua kirkii | reverse complement strand
CCCCCCATCTCCCTGGATCATCCCTTACACCAGTCCCAAGCATCCTGTATCCTGTATTGAACATAGACTGGCGCTTCATTTCTTATATGATTGTATACATGTTTCATTGCCATTCTCCCAGATCATCCCACCCTCTCCCTCTCCCTCAGAAGCCAAAAGTCCGTTCTATGCCTCTGTGTCTCTTATATTGTCTCACTTACAGGGTCATCATTACTCTCTTTCTAAATTCCATATATATGTGTCAGTATACTGTACTGGTGTTTTTCTTTCTGGCAAAAAAAAACCAAAAAAAACAACAAAAAAAAAACAACTTGGAGTTGGGGCTACAGAACCAGATGGCCTATTGAAAAATCCTCTTTCTATCACTCAGTAGCTACATATTCTTGTGCAAATTAATCATTTTGTGCCTCAATTTTCACACCTGAAAACGGATGTAATACTACTGCTTATGTCATAGGGCCTTGCGACAATAAAATTAATACGAAGAACATTCTTAAAAAACAAACAAACAAACAAAAAACTCAACATTTATGAAAACGAAGATCATGGCATACAGTCCGATCACTTCATGGCAAATATATATGGGGAAACAGTGACAGATTTTATTTGGGGGAGCTCCAAAATCACTGCAGGTGATGACTGCAACCATGAAATTAAAAGGCACTTACTCCTTGGAAAGAAAGTAATGACCAACTTAGCATATTAAAAAGCAGAGACATTACTTTGCCAACAAAGTCCATCTAGTCAAAACTATGTTTTTCAAGTAGTCATGTATGGATGTGAGAGTTGGACTATAAAGTAAGCTGAGCACAGAAGAATGGATGCTTTTGAACTGTGGTGTTGGAGAAGACTCTTGAGAGTCCCTTGGACAGCTAGGAGATCTAACCAGTCCATCCTAAAGGGAATCAGTCATGAATATTCATTGGAAGGACTCATGCTGAAGCTGAAACTCCAATACTTTGACCACCTGATGTGAAGGGCTGACTCATTTGAAAAGACCCTGATGCTGGGAAAGTTGAAGGCAGGAAGAGAAGGGGATGACAGAGGATAAGATGGTTGCATGGCATCACCATCTCAATGGACAGGAGTTTGAATAAATTCCAGGAGTTAGTGATAGGCAGGGAGGCCTGGTGTGCTGCTGTCCATGGGGTCGCAAATAGTCGGACACAACTGAGCAACTGAACTGAACTGAGAAATCAGTTTTGAGAATATGTAAGTTTGCCACATTGATAAGCATGTGCTATAAAATGGTAGTTTATTCTTCTGACAAATACATGTTTAGTGCCCTGGGATCCTCAGAGACCATGGTGTTTTGGGGAGTGCAAAATACTAGGAACAAAGAAGTTTAGAAGGTAAGTAAAATTTTGAAACATTTACAGCATACCTATTTCCTTCATAACTATTTACAGCTCCCACAACACACACATAAAACATTAGTGCAGAACCAATGAGAAACAACAAAATATAAATTTCAGTGGCACTGGACAGAGCTATGCTGGAGGAGTTTGCTAGATTGCTGAGATGTTTGTAAAGCTCACAGAGGTGTGTCATAATGTTGGACAACCTTATATGAGTCAAAAGAAAAGATATCAAACTGAGTTCCTGCCAGGCCACTCTCTTTCAGTGTGGATTCTTCATCTGTCAACGTTTGGTTTCATTCAAGAACAACCTTTATTTTTACTGTTATGAGAAAGAGTTTCATGATTTCTTTAAACACAGTGAAGTATTCATTTCATGCCACAAGGAAGACTTTGTACTCTTCCTCTCCCAGGGGTGATAAAAACCTCATGCCATAGACTGTGTTGCCTGAGATGCCAGTTTCACAACTTTCACATCCTCCTATGTCCTGTTGTGCCTATTTTTTAAGAAATAAATGTGAAAGTAGAACTTCAGTCCCTACATATTTCCTATTGGATGATGAATTTAATCCTCATGGAAATGAGAATTAACAGCCCTGAATCAACTGACTCAAAGGCTCACTACATTGGCTTCAAAAAGAATGTAGACTCAGAAGAGACCCAGGGCCTGATGTGTATGAGAAGAAGCACAGCAGGGAGGCAGGAAGGTGACCACAAGAACATTACAGTGTTCTTTCTGACAGAGCCTGGATTATCTTCTTTTGGCATGTGTTTAATTAATTTCCTATTACACATGGCTTCCAGGACTTTTTAGCTCTTGGAGAATCTGCTGACTAGTTAATGGAAGATGTACTATTCTGATCAGTAGTGTGTTACCTTAGTATTTGTTGTTCTATTGTCAAAACACAGGACTATGCACAGCAATAGGGCATGTATGAGTCTGACACAATTGTCCTATTCTATCTGATCAAACATTTTGCAAAGCAGATAAAATAAACCATAATGGGCCAATACTCTGAGGCCCTGATGCTGAATCTCCAATACACTGGCCACCTGGAGAATCTCACTGAAAAACACCCTGATGCTGGGAGGCAGACTGAGGACAAGAGAGGATGAGATGGCTGGCTGGTATCACTGAACCTTAGTATTTGTTGTTCTATTGTCAAAACACAGGACTATGCACAGCAATAGGGCATGTATGAGTCTGACACAATTGTCCTATTCTATCTGATCAAACATTTTGCAAAGCAGATAAAATAAACCATAATGGGCCAATACTCTGAGGCCCTGATGCTGAATCTCCAATACACTGGCCACCTGGAGAATCTCACTGAAAAACACCCTGATGCTGGGAGGCAGACTGAGGACAAGAGAGGATGAGATGGCTGGCTGGTATCACTGACTCAATAGACTAGAGTTTGAGCAAACTCCGGGAGATAGTGAAGGACAGGGAAGCCTAGCATGCTGCAGTCCATGGAGTCACAGAAAACCAGACATAACTGAGTGACTAAAAAACAACCCTGAGGGCCATATAAGTTTATCACCTTGCAGAGAACTGATCTTTTCTCTGGTCCCACTACTTCTATATGTTCCATGGACAAGAAGGAAAGAATGTGATTGGAGGAGCTTGTATTTATACCATGGTGATTAATAAGCTGATTCATTTACATTTTGTAAAATAAAGATCTATCCATAATAATAAGACATAGCAGTAGGAGTTTCTCAGATCAAAATTCTTTCCATTAGTGAGAGTTGTTTATGCTTTAAAAAAATCATTTTCCATTATAGTTTATTATAGGGTATTAAACATATTTCCCAATAGGGCCTTGCTATGTATCCATTCTATACATAATATTTTATATCTGCTAGTCAGTTCAGTTCAATCACTTAGTCGTGTCTGACTCTTTACAACACCATGGACTGCAGCATGTCAGGCCTCCCTGTCCATCACCAACTCCCAGAGTTTACTCAAACTCATGTCCATTGAGTCAGTGTTTCCATGCAACCAATTCATCCTCTGTCACCCCCTTCTCCTCCTGCCTTCAATCTTTCCCAGCATTAGGGTCTCTTACAATGAGTCAGTTCTTTACATCAGGTGGTCAAAATATTGGAGTTTCAGCTTCAAAATCAGTACTTCCAATGAATTTTCAGGACTGATTTCCTTTAGCATGGACTGGTTGCATTCCTTGCAGTCCAGAGGACTCTCAAGAGTCTTCAACACCACAGTTCAAAGCATCAATTATTTGTACCAGATGTTCAAGCTGGTTTTAGAAAAGACAGAGGAACCAGAGATCAAATTGTCAACATATGTTGGATCATCAAAAAAGCAAGACAATTCCACAAAAACATCTATTTCTGCTTTGTTGAGTATGCAAAAGCATTTAACTGTGTGGGTCATCACAAACTGGAAAATTCCAAAAGAGATGGGAATACAAGGCCACCTGACCTGCCTCTTAGAAATTTGTATTCAGGTCAGGAAACATCAGTTAGAACTGGACATGAAACAACAGACTGGTTCCAAATAGGGAAAGGATACGTCAAGGCTGTATATTGTCACTCTGCCTATCTAACTTATATGAATCATGAGAAATGTTGGGCTGGAGGAAGCACAAGCTGGAATCAAGATTGGCAGGAGAAATATCAATAACGTCAGATATGCAGATGACACCACCCTTATGGCAGAAAGTGAAGAGCCTCTTGATGAAAGTGAAAGAGGAAAGTGAAATAGTTGGCTTAAAACTCAACATTCAGGAAACTAATATCATGGTATCTGGTCCCATCACTTCATGGAAAATAGATGGGAAAACAGTGACAGACTTTATCTTTTGAGGCTCCAAAATCACTGCATCTGGTAGTCCTGAACTCCTAATCCAACCCTCCCCTGCCAGCTTCCCCTTGGTAACCACAAGTCTTCTCTTTATGTCTGTGATTCCATTTCTGTTTCATAGTTAAGTTCATTTGTATCTTATTTTAGAATCAATATATAAGTCATATCATATTCTATTTGTATTTCTCTTTCTGACTTACTTCACTTAGTATGATAATCTCTAGGTCCATCCATCTAGCTACAAATGGAATTGTTTAATTCCTTTTTATGTCTGAGCCATATTCTATTAGTGTTACAGAAAAAAATGAATGAACTTTTTGGCCATCCATATGTGTGTATATATATTTTCTTTATACGTTCATCCGACAATAGACGCTTAGGTTGTCTCCTATCTTGGCTACCATGAATAACGCTGCTATGAACACAGGGTGCATGTATCTTTTTAATTATAGCCTTTTCCAGATACATGCCCAGGAGTGGAATTACTAGATCATATGACAACTCTATTTTTAGTTTTTTGAGGTACCTCCAAACTCTTCTCCATAGTAGCTGTACCAATTTACATTCCTACCAACAGTGTAGAGGGGGTCAACATATCAACTTTTCTTCATAGCCCTTCAGCATTTGTTATTTATAGACTTTTAAAGAAGGTTATTCTGGCCAGTGTGAGGCTGTACCTCACTGTAGTTTTGAATTGCATTTCTCTAGTTATTAACTAGTGGTTCAGTGGTAAAGAATCTGCCTGCCAATGCAGGAGATGAGGGTTCAGTCCCTCAGTCAGGAAGACCCCTTAGGGAAGGAAATGGCTACCAACTGCAGTATTCTTGTCTGGAAAATCCATAGACAGAGGAGTCTGACAGGCCACAGTCCAGGGGGTTGCAAAAGAATTAGACATGACTTAATGACTAAACAGCAGCAGAGTTATTAAAGACATTGAGCATCTTTTCATGTGCCTGTTGGTTATCTTATGTCTTCCTTGGAGAAATGTCTATTTAGATCTTCTACCCATTTTTTGATTGGGTGGATTTTGTTATTGAATTGCTTTTAAAACCAAATACATTGGGGGCTTTAAAAATAACATACAACTTTAGGCAAACATTCTTACCAGACACACACTTGTTTAAGACAATATTTCTACTGTCCAGTTAATTAATCATAAAACATCTATGAAGTACAAATTTATTTTCTTTGGTCTCTCAGATGCATGACTTTCAGGGAGTTACATAAGAAGCAAGGAAAAAAAACACTAAATAAATAAATGAAGAGTAAAACCAGGGTCATAATGCCATTTAAAAAGTAAATTAATATGAAAATGGAAATTCATTAGCACCCATTCAGCATAACAGGAACTCCCTTTTGGCTACTTTGGTAAAGAACCTGTCTGCCAATGCCGGAGATGCAGGAGATGTGGGTTCAATCTCTGGGTCAGGAAGATCCCATGGAGAAGGCAGTGGCAACCCACTCCAGTATTCTTGCCTGGAAAATTCCATGGACAGAGGAGCCTGGTGGGCTACAGTCCATGGGGCTGCAAAGAGTCAGACACAACTTAGTGACTAACACTTTCACTGCCCTAATGTCCTGTATATCAGGAACTAAAAAATTGCCCTTAGGAAAAAATGTTGATTAAATGCATTTATTCTTAGGACATATTGAACAAAAAGAAAAAAGAAAACAAAAACACTACCAAACACAGTTCAAAATATTATTCTGTCAAAAGATATTTGAATTGTAATAAACACAAAAAATCATTCAAACAGAATACTTCTAGCAGAGTTTTCAGGCAATCAGTAAAGAGAACTTGGGTGGGAAGATGGGATTTGACTCATTTCAATTCATCTGCAGGTTGTTTTGTTTTCCAGGAAAGTCAGCCATGAGCCAGTCCCGTGGCCAACACTGCCTGTGGTCACTATTTAAAGCCCAGTGCTTTCTCCAAAGAGCAGACCTTAAATTCTTAGAGACAATGTGTGCTAGTGAGGTGATTTGTGTCTGTCAAAAAGATATGTTCAAGTCCTACTCCCCCCCCAGAAACACAGAATGTGACCTTATTTTGAAATAATATCATTGCAAATAAGAGTTAAGCTTAGCTAAGTACATACGGGAGTAAGGTGAGTCTTGATTTCAATGTGATTGCTGTCCTTATAAGAAGACATATGATGCTGTAAAGGCAGATACAGCAGGAGAATGCTTTGTGAAGACAGAGTTTGGAATGAAGCATCTATAAGCCAAGGAACATCTGGGACTCCCAGAAGCTGGCAGAAGCAGAGGAAGCATCCTCTCTGGAGGGATCCCTATGCTGCCAAAATCTTGGTTTCAGATGACTAGCTTCCAGAATTCTATGAAAATAAATTTCTTTTGTTTTAAATCACCTAATTTGTAGTCTTTGTTATAGTAGAAATCACAACTAGTGATTTCTTTTTGCTTTCCCTCTGTATTTTTTCTCTTCTTTTCTTTTTCTCCATTTATTTATCTGTATATTTAGCCAGCATATATGTAGGCTGCTCATTCACAAGGACAATATTAGGAACCATAAGAAAACAAAGTTTCTTTTTCTTTTTACATTAAAATATTGAGAAAAATATTCCAAGGCATATCCTTTCATTAGTCTTCAGCTATATGCAATACTAAAGTTTTAGAAACATTTACAGGGTCATAGCTTTAAAATTCTTTTAAGGATTATACAATTCTTTAGTCAAATGAATTATTACATGGCTTCTCAAAATGTGCAAGAGATCTTAAAACTGCACTTGTCTGTTTTAAGTCAAAAGTGTGTGTGTGTGTGTGTGTGTGTGTGTGTGTGTGCGCACGTGTGTGGCCAGTCATATCCAACTCTTTATGACCTCATGGACTGTAGCCTGCCAACTTCTCTATCCATGAGATTATCTGGGCAGGAATACTACAGTGGGTTGCCATTTCCTTCTCTAGGGAATCTTTCCAACCCCAGGAACCAAACTTTCTTTTCTTGCATCTCCTGCATTGGCAGGCAGATTCTTCACCATTTGTGCCATCTACAAAGGGACCCTGAGCCATACAATGCAGCCTCTCATGATCAATCCCTACCCTAGATGGCACCCGTGTAACACCACTGTTGCAAGTATTTTGTTAAAATAATAATTTTTCAATCAATATGTAGGTAAGAATATCTCAAGAAAACTTTAGCAAGGAAGAGAAAAATCAAAACAATACAGTGGTTATTACTAGTCAGTGAATATATCTACAGATTAAAACATTGTGAATAACGTGGCTGTTCCAACTTGTATAACCTGACAAGGAGGGAAAAAAAAATTTCAGTCTTAAATATTTAGCCATTTGGTATAACAGTTAATTTTTCTTCTGTGTAAACAGGGCAAGGACCCTGAGCCATACAGTGCAGCCTCTCATGATCAATCCCTACCCTAGATGGCACCCGTGTAACACCACTGTTGCAAGTATTTTGTTAAAATAATAATTTTTCAATCAATATGTAGGTAAGAATATCTCAAGAAAACTTTAGCAAGGAAGAGAAAAATCAAAACAATACAGTGGTTATTACTAGTCAGTGAATATATCTACAGATTAAAACATTGTGAATAACGTGGCTGTTCCAACTTGTATAACCTGACAAGGAGGGAAAAAAAAATTTCAGTCTTAAATATTTAGCCATTTGGTATAACAGTTAATTTTTCTTCTGTGTAAACAGGGCAAGTCCAAGTCATAGATTTACTACTAAACAGAGAGGCTGATACTGGTGGAGTGCTGAAAATATTAGCAGATCACAAGTTCAAACTCAGTCCTTCAGCAGTAACATGTTATTCTCCCATTTGACTAAATAAATCACTGAGGCTGTGACTCAGAATATGTAACACGACCACAATCAATAGTGAGATTCCAAGATTTAGAGCTGAGTTGGAAGTACACACATTGCCAGGAACTGAACTCTCATCATGCATGAAGAATAGGAATATTTGTCTTGCATTATTTGCTTCCATGTCTCCTTTAATTAACATTTTGTCAAGGTTAAATCTCTCCTAACTGTGCTGGGTATGATGGACTGAGATAAGAGAGGAATGATGGCTCCTGTGAGCTATCAACAGGAAACGCTGAGTGGGTGTAGATGTAAATGTCACAACAGGTGGTGGGTACAATATCTGTGTGGACAGGTGCACCAGAACAGATGATCAACTGTATGGTCTCCTCACAGCACAGAGCTTGGTTTCACCTTTAATCTCTGAGGACGGGCATCATGTTCAGAGCATTTCACCTCTGTGGTGCTATATAGCAGCCTGCACTTCCTCCCCTTGCCCCATACTTTCACATTCTATATAAAGTTATGCTCACATGGCACTGAAATAGACATTTTTATGTTCTACAAAAATACCACTGCAAAATGGCAAAAATGCTATAACTTGAAATAGATTATCTTCTAAGATTAACTCTGCCTAAAGAACAGATTTTCCCCACATATTCATTCTGAAATCTTTGAGTCCTAGAAAAACTGCCACTAACTCCCCACTCTTCTGGGATCTGTGCTGTACCCCCAGTTGTCTTCTTTAGGAAGATGTAGACCACAGGAATGCAAAAGAAATCACTTCCTACCTATGTGAACCTGAGCTATTGACCTAACCTCTCTGAACTGTGATTCCTTACATTTAAATAGGAAAAAATTCTTTAAAGTTATATTCACATTTATTTTGCTTTCTAAGTTTCTCCCTCTAAGATAAATTTCATGACAATAGGAACTTTAAAAATGACAATGGAATCATCTTGTACATACTATTATGTCACTTGATTTTACATACACACAGAGTTTTTCATGTCAAAGAAACTGATCTATCAATAACAACAAAAAAATTTAACATATTTCTGTCTGATTTTCTTTTGGTGCATTCCATAACTTTTAGTATGCTGTTTATATTTTCATCCTTCCCAAATTATTGGCTAATTTCTCTGTGATTCTTATCACTCATTTATTATTTATGAATGTGTTGCTTGATTTCCACATATTTTGACATCTCACTGTATATTTTTTCCGCTATTAATTTCTAATTTCATGCCATTGTGGTTAGATGGCATGATACAGAAAGTAAAAACTATCAGGACTGGAGAAATAGACAGTTCTATAACGATCACTGAACATTGGTGCCTCAGTTTCAATAAAAATAGAACAATTAGAAGATCAGTAAGAAAATAGAAAATCTGAACAATATTATAAAAAGAACTACTCTTTTTTTTACTGAAGTATAGTTGATTTACGATGTTATGTTAGTTTCAGGTGTATAGCAAAGTGGTTCAGTTTTATATATATTTCTTTTCAGATTCATTTCCATTATGGGTTATTACAAATGTTGAATATAGTTCCCTGTGTTATATATTAGGTCCTCCTTGGTTGTCTATTTTATATATGAAGTGAAGTGAAGTGAAGTGAAATCGCTCAGTCGTGTCTGACTCTCTGCGACCCCATGGACTGTAGCCCACCAGGTTCCTCTGTCCATGGGATTCTCCAGGTGAGAATACTGGAATGGGTTGCCATTTCCTTCTCCAGAGGATCTTCTCAACCCAGGGATCGAACCCAGGTCTCTTGCATTGCAGGCAGATGCTTTCACCTCTGAGCCACCAAGGAAGCCTAGTAGTGTGTATAAACAAAGTAGTCTTAACAGATAGCTGTAGACTATTTCATCCCAGAACAATAGACAGTATAATATATATTCTTAGTGTACAGAAAACTTTCTACAGATTAGACTATAATTTTGACCATGAAACAAATCACAATACATTTGAAATAACTGAAATCAAGTGAAAGAATAATTCTTAAGGGGCAGGGTCACTGGAAGAGTGAAGTGCTTTTGCTGCTACTTCAAGTCCACATTAATTGAACATTTACTATACATTCTCACTGCACGAGACACTGGAAAAAAAGATGATTAAGATATCTGCAAACCAAAGGGACCTAACATCCTAGTAGGAAGGATGGACAGAGAAACAATGCACTGTCATACTTCCTGCTAATTCTATGAAAAACATCACTGCTCTGGAAGCTTACAGTCAAAACTCACAAACTACTAGGTAAGGCAGACCAAACTGGCAAGGAGTGAGATAAAAAGGATCAGACATGATTGACAGAGAAAATGAAAGTTGTGGAGTCTTGAAGATCTCAAGAAGAATGTGTTTTCTAACCGGAGAAAGGGGCACAGAAAATAAAATCTCAAAGAGTTTTGAGGGATGGGGGGTGAATGAACCTGCAAAGTAGTTTCAAAGGGTCTTTTATATCATTCTCCAGATTTCAGCCTTGATTTATTCATAAAGGTTTCTAATAAAGAAAGAAAATGATAAGGCCTAAGTGGCACACATAGTAAACTAGTTGAAAAGGCAAAACATGCTTACACACATTTATTAATCTGATGTTAGGGTCTGACAATCACCAGAAACACTGAGCGGCTTGAATTCCAGGGCATATATCATGCATTCAATTTGACTGAGCATGCTGTAATTTTAAGTCATGAATAATTAAACTATGTTCTGTGCCTATGGAAATGAGTAACTGAGCATTTCAAGGGGATTCTTTGCCGTTTTCAGCAACTAAAGATACACTGATGATGATTATCAAGTGAGTTGTCACATTTCAAAATTACTCATGGACGTGTTCCTAATTACCTGTCTTAGTGTGCAGCAAATAACAGCTTTACTAAATTAGTAATGCTCAGCATGATTTAACAGCTATTCTTGACATCTAATTCCCTTATAACATGTGGATGAGATTTTTTTTTTTTTTGGTCTTAAAACCAATGGCAGTCCACAACCCAAGCACTTAGTTCACCAGCAACAGTCTTCTATATGAGCCTACTGGCGATACAGTGATAAAGTTGACTCCCTTGTGAAAGGCTATTTTAAAATGTCTTGGGAAACATGTGGCATGTCAATTGTTCTTGTAATTCTGAGTAGAGGCTTCAGCTGTGGAAACGTTAGAGAAAGAGATGTCTCTTTCACTCAGTGAAGAGTTGCAATTACCATCTTTATATTAGCTGACAAATCAGCATCCCAAATGCTCAATTTTCAGATAAAAAGTAAAACACAAAGTAAAAGCTAGTTTCCTTTAGTAGGAAGGAAAAACTAGGTGGACTTAGAGAAAAAAGAGATCTCTGGATTGGGTTAGTTTTCTGGATAAAATGGGCTACAGTAAGTAGAAAAGGACTGACTTTCTGGTCTTCTGAGCAAGCATGGTCCCCTCTTTAGGATTTAGCCTCCGACCCCAGTCCTATAACGTGCCTTTTGTGTTCTAGATTCCTCATCTTTAAAACAGGGGACGATATTATATAATGGACCATTTTACTGTCAGAATTATATAATATTATATGAAAAGGTTGTAACTGTTCAAGCACTCTAATATTAATATTTTGGTAATTAAGTTAATAATTCAGAAATATCAAATGAGACTATTTTCATAGATTCACTGTATATGGAATGTTTCTGAGTAAAAGCAGTCTTGATTCCACAAAATCGAGCACTACACAATATAATACAAAATACAACATAGACAAGATATAGATAAATAGATAATAGATAAGTTACAGTATGAGATTATTC
>SJYC01124451.1:0-17716 GCA_006408675.1 Madoqua kirkii | reverse complement strand
TACTTACAAATGAACTCAATAACTACAGTAAAATTTTCTGAAAAACATCAAAATTAATAGGAGAATTAAGATTGTAAAGGTAGTATATATCCACATTTTATTCATGTATTTTCTATTTTCAAAGTCCCCATTATTTAAACTCTGCAAACTCAAATATAAGAGCTGTCTTGAAAAGGAGGCATTGCAATGAGTAAAGCTGAAAACACAGAATTTTAAAATTTCCTGGAAGACACCTTTTTTGGCAAAGCAGATCCTGCTTGTGAATCTTGCTTATGACTTTTCTGGCAGTGTTTATCGTGATATTTGTCAGTGGGGCTACACTGGAGATACTATGAACAGAGATACAGCAAAGCACTGTGTTTTTGCCAATCTTAAATTTTAAATAGCGCTGAGTGTAACACAGTGGTGCTATGATGGAGAGATTCCAAATCAGTATCACTCTATGGATGATTCTGTTCTCAGGAAGTGTACGACACATATGATGAACGTGTCTCAGCATCTATTCTGCTATGACATGGGTCGTTCGGGCAGTCTGTTTTGTGCATGGTCAGGTATCACCTATTTTATCATCAGAATTAGCTCCTTTCTTTACTCTCTCAACATAGATAGGAGCACAAGAATATTGCTGAATTTCCTATGCCCCTCATATTTTGTGAGGGGAAGAAAAACATAAGTTTGTGTAATTTCTTCTTTCTCCTCTGCAAGGCTGTAATGCAGGGAAACAAAAGACACCTATATCAGCTGTCTTGAATAGGATACAGGAAGTTCTGGATGGTGTTCAGGACCTATCATAGTTTGAAGGTAAATACTAAATATATGTAAAAGTTTTATTTTATTTTGAATATTTTAATAATATATTAGTACATAATATATTTATGTAAGTATTAAAATAGATGTCAAATATATAAAAAGGTACTTGGCATCACTAACCATCTGGCAATGAAAATTAAAACCATAATAAAATATCACCTCACACTTGTCAGAATGGCTTTCATCAAAAAGACAAACAGCAAGTATTTGTGAGGAGTAGAAAAGGGAATTTTCATGCACTGTTGGTAGGAATGTAAATTAGTATAGTCATGATTGAAAACAATATGGAATTTCCTCAGAAAAATAAAAAGAATATATAATGCCAGAGATTGGGAGGTAAGGTAAATGGCCAGATTTTGGTCAAAGAGCTCTAATTTTCATTTATAAGATGAATCAAGCTTTGGTGATTTAATGTACAGCCTGATGACTACAATTAATAATACTGCATCACATACTTAAAAATTGCTAATAGAGTACATCACATCTGTTCTCTCTACACACTCATATACACAAAGGATAACTGTGAGGTTACAGATGTGTCAATTTGATTGCTAAAATCATATAACATATATTAATACATATATCAAATCATCATGTTGTACCCTTTAGATACATAAAATTGTATGCATTGAGAGTCCCTTGTACAGCAAGGAGATCCAGCCAGTCCATTCTGAAGGAAATCAGTCCTGAATATTCATTAGAAGGACTGATGCTGAAGTTGAAGCTCCAAAACTTTGGCGACCTGATGCAAAGAGCCGACTCACTGGAAAAAACCCTGATGCTGGGAAAGATTGAAGGCAGGAGGAGAAGGGGACAACAGAGGATGAGATGGTTGGATGTCATCACCAACTCGAGGACGTGAGTTTGAGCAAGATCCGGGAGTTGAGGATGGACAGGAAAGAATGGCATGCTGCAGTCCATGGGGTCACAGAGAGTCAGACACGACTAAGCAACTAAACTGAAACTGACTCCCATGATATTTGTCAGACAGGATTAATGTAAAGGTCATTTAGCAGTTCTTTCTATCTTCTACTGGCAAACAGTGTGGGAGAATTGTTTTTGGTGTTTTTTGTTTTTTTTTTTTTTTTTTTTTTTGGTGGCAGCAGCTGAGGACCAATCACTAGCTTCACTGATGTCGAGTCCCATAACATCCTCTTTGACAGAATAATTCTTCTAGTGTGGCAAGCTCTGGGCCCATGTATCCTGTGCCAGAGCTTGCTGATACCTGCATCACAACTCAGCAGAGTTTTCCTGGGACAAGTAGTTGCGATGGCAGCAGCCCCATTTTGACTCTGGAGACAATAGATTTTGTTCTGTTCCTCAGATCAAAAGTTGCATGTTCTGTGCATCATAAATAAGGCAGTATGCCCTTGGAGTTAAGAGTTCCAAGGACTGCTTCCTGATGGCCGGCCTTCCAGATAGTGAGAAAAAATAGCCATTCTCCTGGTGGCCAAGTTCCATGGAATTGTTATGGAAATCATCCCTGTAAGCCAAGTCTAGAACTCACTCTTCCAGTCATGTTACCAATTTTGATAAAAGCTCAGAATTTTTTCATTTATGCAATTAAACTCTGATTATACGGCTACTCTATGATATATACTGGGTTTGATTTTATATTTAATAATTGAAAACAATTTAAAACAATGTAATATAGAACTGAATATATGACTACATGATACATCTACACATTGAATTACAATGCATAATTAAAACTAAAATCTCCATCTATATTTATTTACTGACATGAGCACATTATTTATAACATAGTATTGAGTCAAAAAGAAGGCTATACAATAGCATGCCTTGTGTGTATGTGTGTGCTCATAAAATTGTGTCTGGATATAAAACAAAAGGTGAATAAGAATTTTAAATTATTCAATGCTTGATAATCTTTTAACATTACAATTTTTGATAACTCTCTCTTCCTTAGAGCATTTTATATTGCACGGAATTTAAAAGATGACCATTATAAGTTCAGTATTGCTACGAATGACACATATCTGGCATACACACACACATCTGGCCTTCCTAGGTGGTAAAGGATTCTTCCCAGGTGGTAAAGAATCCATCTCTGCCAAGGCAAGAGATGCAAGAGATGTGGGTTCGATCCCTGAGTCCAGGGAATATCCCCTGGAGGAGAAGGGCATAGTAACCCACTCCAGTATTCTTGCCTGGAGAATCCCATGGACAGAGGAGTCTGGTGGGCTACAGTCAATAGAGTTCCAAAGAATCGGACACAACTGAGTGACTGAGTGTGTGTGTGTGTGCACGCGCACACACACACACACACACACACACACACACACACACATACAGCCTGAAAAGGGTGAGTCTATTAAATATAAGCCAAAAAAGATTTGAAATTTTTAAAAACTCTATCTCTTTTGCCTTCTCCCTCTTTCTTCTTATTTTTGACCTAAAATATAGTCTAGATAGTAATAGTCCAACAGTTGTTTTATACCTAAGATGACCTTCTATATGAAAGTACACATAAAATATTCTGGAGCAGAATGACAGACAGAAACTCTGTGTCTGTTGAGCCATCATAGAAGCACCAGCTGCATTTGTAAGTGAGAAGAAAAAAAAAAACAAAGAGTAAAAGCTATAATTTGAATAAACCCAATTTTATTTTTGTTCAGGGCTATGGTCTCAGTTCCAACCAAATGAAGATACTAGATAGTTCTGATAGTTTGATAGTTTTGAAATTGGTAGTTTCAATTTCTCTTTATCTCTCCTTATTGATGACTAAACATAGGGCTTCCCTGATGGCTCAGTGGTAAGAAATCTGTCTGCCACTGCAGAAGACACGAGTTCAATCCCTGATCCGGGAATACCCCACATGCCGTGGAGCAGCTGAGCCCAGGTGCCACAACTATTGAGCCCATGCTCTAGAACCCAGGAATCGTAACTACTGAGTCCACACGCTAAAATTACTGAAGCGCTCACATCCGAGTCCAGGTTCCTCAACCAGAGAAGCCCATGCGCTGCAACTGGAGAGTAAGCAAGCCCTGCGGGCCGCAGCTAGAGAAAAGTCCTGCATCACCAGAGACCCGACACAGCCAAAAGACCAAATCAGTAAATGAAACAATAAATAAAACACTATTTCACAAAGAAAGTGAAACATAGCTAGTACCGATCATCTGATTTTAAAGCCAACAGATATTTGAATACAATTAAACGTTCATCTGTTCTCATTTTATTCTTATACTTCATCTATTTGATTTCTTTTTTCCTCCCATGACCCAAATTTGTTATTCTTTTTGTAATTATTGCCGAGGTTTCCAAACTTCTCCAATCTACTTGTAATGTTAATGGTAATATGCCAGACTACTCTGATGAAATTAAGACTGTGCTCATTATCTGCTGTCGTTTACTTAAACTTTGTCTTTCAGTGAAAAGATCTGTGTAATGGAAAAACAGGATTGTTTCCCTTTAATGTTGTCTTTCTTGCCTCAGTATAAAAGAGACATCTTATTCCTGTAGAGATGTTCCTGCAAAGGCCCAGAATACAGTATAAGTATTAATTAAGACAACACTGAAAACTTCAACTCAGCAATCTACTAATCGATGCACGGAATTGTTAAAGGTTTTGCCCAAGGTTCTAAAAAAGCCTCAACTCCCAGCTCTATGCTAATACACAGGCACCAGCCAGGCTCACAATTTCACATTCTCTCTGAACACTAAAAGCTTTGTTTCCACCAGTCACTTTCGTGCTGGTTTTTAACTCATCATTTTGAAAACCACTTTGATAAGCAGATACCTTGAGCACTGAGGGAACTATATATTAAAAAAAGGCCTAAATTTCTGTTTCAGCTTTTTAAAATTCCGTTACAGAATAGTTACTAAAATGGAAAACCTACCAATTGCTTATACTGGAATTTTCTTAGAGAAATAGGAGAATAAAATTGTACTTCTCATTTAGATTACTCAGACAAATACACGGTTATCTATGTTCCTCTTTAGGAAAGTCAGAAATCAAGCCAGTATTGTGGCTATCTGAGAACTCATTGCTCCTTAATTTTTCATCGTGTCCAATATAAATCTCAGTGAGAGATTATGTACATGTCAGATCCATTTATATAACAGCTGAGTCGATTTGAAGACATAAAGCTAAAATAAGAACATTACAAAGCTGTCTGTATATATTCACAGGAAATGTGCATTCTCTTTATACACAACAGGTCACGTGCCGAAACAAGGTCCATCAAAGAGATGTGGCTATTTTTTTTTCTATTTAAACCCTTACTACTTCAAATTATCTCAATAAATATCTCACTGGCCCCAGGTTTTCAGTCACTCTGCTATATTTACAAAGTAGAAAAAAAAGAATCTCCACCTTCTTTCATGTATGGTCTGTTAGCAAACATACCTGGTTGGTTCATTGATGAAGAAACCCAAAAAAAAGTTTATGTCTTTATCTAAATTCTTATAGTATTCTGGCGGAAGAGTCTGGGTTAAGATATATAGCTTGAAACTCTTACCACTTGGTTTTGTTGTTGTGTGGTCGCTAAATCATGTCTGACTCTTTTGCCACTCCAAGGACTATAGTCTGCCAGGCTCCTCTGTTCATGGGATTTCCCAGGCAGGAATACTGGAGTGGGTTGCCATTTTCTTCTCCAGAGGATCTTTCCAACCCAGGGATAAAACCTGTGCCTCCTGCATTGGCAGGTGGATTCTTTACCATTGAGCCATCAGGGAAGCCCACCTCTTGATTTCACTTAAGCCCAAATATTATTTTCTTCTCTTTTATAAATTTCTAAATCATAATCATGAATATCAAGGATCCTCTAGTTGTGATCACGGATGGGAAGATGGTCTTTTATTAAGCTGGTGTCACAACATTGCCTGTACTGTTCATTCCAATGATGTAGATACAGTATTATAAGATTTTCAGGATTCCCTGGTGGTTCAGATGGCCGAGTCTGTCTGCAATGAGAGAGACCAAGGTTCAATCCCTGGGTTGGGAAGATCTCCTGGAAAACGAAATGGCAATCCACTCCAATTATTCTTGCCTGGAAAATCCCATGATGGAGGAGCCTGGCAGGCTAGAACCCATGGGGTTACAAAGAGTTAGAAATGACTGAGCGACTAATATTTTTATTTTCATTATAAGATTTTATCTACTCAAAATACTTTTTTGGAGAAGAGAAAAACAATCTACTACTCACCAGTAGCTGATATGACCAGTTCTTGACATTGTTCCTAATAGCATCAATCCATTATTCATTCTTTCAGCAGGTGAATTTTGAAGATCTTTTATTTCCCAGATACCATTCAAAGCTCTGAAGATACCAACATGCAAAATATGTTCTCTAAGTTCAACATTTTAGGGAACTTCTCCTAGCTTAAAAATTTTTATTACCACAATTATTTTACCTCAAATATTGATCATGGAATGTGCATTAGAAGTTCGTTTCCTTTTAAAATGAGTCAGATGTTAGAAGGTTTCAAATGTACAGAAAATTTGCCAGAAGTGCAAAAGGAATGCCTACATGTTCTTCATCCTGGTACACCAGCTAACAAAATTTCTCCCCTTTTCTTTGTTTCTATATATATGCTGGCTCTGATGGTAAAAATCTGCCTACAGTGCTGGAGATCCAGATTAGATCCCTGGGTCGGGAAGATCTCCTGGAGGAGGGCATGGCAACCCACTCCAGTATTTTTGTCTGGAGAATTCCATGGACAGAGGGCCCTGGTGGGGTATAGAGCATGGGGTCACTAAGAGTAAAACATGACTGAAGTGACTTAGCGTGCATATTCATATAATACTTCTTTCTCTGAAGCTTTTGAAATCGATATGTATACATAGTGTGCTTTTGTCTCTAAATACTTCAGTGTGTATTTCTTAGGACAGGATATTTTCTTCCGTAAATACAACAGTTGTCATTTTAAATTTAAATGTGACACAATCTATTTTCCTAGTCTATCATCCATATTTCAATGTTATCAGTTGAATCACTAATACCTTTCTAGAACTGTTTTCCTTCCCATACAGAATCCAGTCTAAGAGCCCATATTGCATTTCACTGCTATGCCTTTTAATCTGGAGATTAAACCAGAATTTCTTTGTCTTTTATGAAACTGACAGTTTTGAATCTGTCAGACAGCTCTGAATAATGCACTACGTTTTGCTTTAATAAATGGCCCTGAGTTTTGTGTTTGACTGCTGTGTCTTTCTGGCTAGTTCAGGGTGTGCATTCCCCGCTGGAATGGTGTGTAAGTGACATGGTACCCTTCTCAGGTGTCACACCTGAAGACTCACAAGACTCTCTTCCTCCCCCATTCCTAAAAAAAAGTTAATTTGAAATAATTCTAGATGTAAAGAAAGATTTCAAAGACAGTACAAAGAGTTCCCATATACTTTTTCTCCTAGGACTAAGAAGTTAATGTTGGTTTTTAACTGTTAGACAAACCATAGATTTCATTTGGATTTCACCAATTTTGCCACGAATATATTTTCTGTTCCAGAAGTTCGACATGGACAAGACATTTAGCTATCAGGTCACCTTAACCTATACTGATGTGTTTCAGTCTTTCCTGGACTTTCATGACTTGGACTGTTTAGAAGAATGACCATCAAGTATGTTTCATAACATATCTCATTTGAGTTTTCCTCTTGGGGTTTGCCTTTTATTTTATGTTAATTTTAATCACTCAAAGTGTCTGATGTTCCCACTATATTGTTACTAATTTTTCTTCCTACTTACCAAAAATTTATAGGAAAGCATTTCAAAACTTTGAAAATATTCTGCTTCTTATCAAACACCTTCCCTCTGAAACTGATGATTCTTGAAGGAACCAACCTTTACATGATGGTTGGAAATGAAATGTGCTATCCTCTCCAGTACAGAAAAGATCTCCATGGCCCAGATAATCGTGATGGTGTGATAACTCACATAGAGCCAGACATCCTGGAAGGTGAAGTCAACTGGACTTAGAAAGCATCACTACGAACAAAGCTAGTGGAGGTGATGGAATTTCAGTTGAGCTATTTCAAATCCTGAAAGATGATGCTGTGAAAGTGCTGTACGCAATATGCCAGCAAATTTGGAACACTCAGCAGTGGCCACAGGACTGGAAAAGGTCAGTTTTCATTCCAGTCCCGAAGAAAGGCAATGCCAAAGAATGCTCAAACTACTGCACAATTGCACTCATCTCACATGCTAGTAAAGTAATGCTCAAAATTCTCCAAGCCCGGCTTCAGCAATATGTGAATCGTAAATTCCCAGATGTTCAAGTTGGTTTTAGAAAAGGCAGAGGAAGCAGAGATCAAATTTCCAATATCTGCTGGATCATCAAAAAGGCAAGAGAGTTCCAGAAAAAACATCTATTTCTGCTTTATTGACTATGCCAAAGCCTTTGACTGTGTGGATCACAATAAATTGTAGAACATTCTGAAAGAGATGGGAATACCAGACCACCCGACCTACCTCTTGAGAAACCTATATGCAGGTCAGGAAGCAACAGTTAGAGCTGGAATGAAACAACAGACTGTCTCCAAATAGGAAAAGGAGGACGTCAAGGCTGTACACTGTCACCCTGCTTATTTAACTTATATGCAGAGCACATCATGGGAAATGCTGGGGTGGAAGAAGCACAAGCTGGAATCAAGAGTGCCAGGAGAAATATCAATAACCTCAGATATGCAGATGACACCACGCTTATGGCAGAAAGTGAAGAGAAACTGAAAAGCCTCTTGATGAACATGAAAGAGGAGAGTGAAAAAGCTGGATTAAAGCTCAAACTTCAGAAAATGAAGATCATGGCATCTGGGCCCATCACTTCATGGGAAATAGATGGGGAAACAGTGGAAACAGTGTCAAACTTTATTTTGGGAGCTCCAAAATCATTGCAGATGGTGACTGCAACCATGAAATTAAAAGATACTTACTCCTTGGATGGAAAGTTATGACCAACCTAGATAGCATATTTAAAGCAGAGACATTGCTTTGCCAACAAAGGTCCACCTAGTCAAGGCTATGGTTTTTTCAATGGTCATGTGTGGATGTGAGATTTGAACTGTGAAGAAAGCTGAGTGCCAAGGAATTGATGCTTTTGAACTGTGGTATTGGAGAAGACTCTTGAGAGTCCCTTGGACTGTAAGGAGATCCAGCAAATCCATTCTGAAGAAGATCAGCCCTGGGATTTCTTTGGAAGGAATGATGCTAAAGCTGAGACTCCAGTACTTTGGCCACCAGATAGAAAGAGCTGACTCATTGGAAAAGACTCTGATGCTGGGAGGGATTGGGGGCAGGAGGAGAAGGGAATGACCGAGGATGAGATGGCTGGATGGCATCATGGACTCGATGGATATGAGTCTGAGTGAACTCTGGGAGTTACTGATGGACAGGGAGGCCTGCTGTGTTGCGATTCATGGGGTTGCAAAGAGTCTGACACAACTGTTACCACTGAACTGAACTGAACTGATCCTCTCCAAATTTATCAACTCGCAGTTGGCATTTTTCTGTAAGCAAGAGCCCTCCTTCCACTTCCAATTTTTATTTCTTTATTATTGTTATGAACTAATGGATGCACATTTTATTATGATTTGTAATATATTATTGTCCTTAATTATTCTGAAGCTCAAAGAATTTAAGATTTGTGCAAAAGAAACCCTTTAATGCTACCTTCAGAATCTTGTGGTCCACTCCCATTCACTTTAAGTATATTTCCTAATTATATGGCATAACAAAACAATTCAAGCTCCTTTTATTTCATTCCTTTCCCAGCCCTGAAGTCAGTCATTCTCCAAGGAAAAGTCATTTCTTAAATCTTACTCATAACTACAAAGCCATGCTTCATAGTAAAAACTAATTTAGTGATGTCAAATACATTTTAGTGGTAATTCTTCTGTTAAGTTTAACTCGGCCTACTAAACATGAATTACTAATTACATGCACATTTCAAATTCAGATAGTAGTCAGGATCTTCACTTATTTCCACTGCATGGATCACAATAAACTGTGAAAAATTCTGAAAGAGAGGGAAACACCAGACCACCTGACCTGCCTCTTGAGAAATCTGTATGCAGGTCAGGAAGCAACAGTTAGAGCTGGGTATGGAATAACAGACTGGTTCCAAACTGGAAAAGGAGTGCATCAAGGCTGTATATTGTCAACCTGCTTATTTGGCTTCTATGCAGAGTACATCATGAGAAACGCTGGACTGGAAGAAATACAAACTGGAATCAAGATTGCCAGGAGACATATCAATAACCTCAGATATGTAGATGACACCACCCTTATGGCAGAAAGTGAAGAGGAACTAAAAAGCCTCTTGACGAAAGTGAAAGTGGAGAGTGAAAAAGTTGGCCTAAAGTTCAACATTCAGAAAGCAAAGATCATGGCATCCGGTCCAATCGTTTCATGTGAAATAGATGAGGAAACAGTGGAAACAGTGCCAGACTTTATTTGGGGGGGCTCCAAAATCACTGCAGATGGTGACTGCAGCCATGAAATTAAAAGAAACTTACTCCTTGGAAGAAAAGTTATGACCAACCTAGATAGTATATTCAAAAGCGGAGACATTACTTTGCCGACTATGGTCCATCTAGTCAAGGCTATGGTTTTTCCTGTGGTCATGTATGGATGTGAGAGTTGGACTGTGAAGAGGCCCAAGCACCAAAGAACTGATGCTTGTGAACTGTGGTGTTGGGGAAGGCTCTTGAGAGTCCCTTGGACTGCAAGGAGATCCAACCAGTCCATTCTGAAGGAGATCAGCCCTGGGATTTCTTTGGAAGGAATGATGCTAAAGCAGAAACTCCAGTACTTTGGCCACTTCATGGAAAGAGTTGATGCATTGGAAAATACTTTGATGCTGGGAGGGATTGGGGGCAAGAGGAGAAGGGGATGACTGAGGATGAGATGGCTGAATGGCATCACTGACTCGATGGACATGAGTCTGAGTGAACTCCGGGAGTTGGTGATGCAAAGGGAAGCCTGGTGTGCTGCGATTCATGGGGTCGCAAAGAGTCGGACATGACTGAATGACTAAACTGAACTGAACTGAAAACAACTTTATGCACAATGAACATTTAGACCCAGGTTCAATCCCTGGGTTGGGAAGATCCACTGGAGAAGGGAATGGCAACCCACTCCAATATTCTTGCCAGGAGAACGCCATGGTCAAAGGAGCCTGCTTGGCTACAGTTCAGTGGGTTGCAAAGTGTCGGATATGACTGAGTGACTAGCATTTTCTACTGCTTTCTTTCTAACATTTAAAAACTTGAGAATAATTATGCATATTCCTATATTCTTTCAACACCTAAATCAACTGAATTTACAGATCTCCAGGTCAACTGTGTTTTTTGTTTTATAATCATTCCTTTACGTTCTCCATTTAACTACCCTGGCCTTCTCATTATTCACTCAGACCCTGCTCCTAACATTTAGCTTATTATGTCTAATCATTTTTTAATTCTTCATAGCATGTCTGGCATCCAGCTACCTTAAGAGAAACCATTTATTTTTCTTTCCAGTTTACTTTGATTCCCCAACAACTTTCTACAAATAAGGGGCATGGTAATATCATGACTTCTCATTTCTATATCCTAACAATAACTCTTTCTCCTTTGTATATGAATTATTCTCCTTTAAGACCAATTCGAATCCATTTTTTACATCACATTGCCATTGTTTGCTGTTATTTACTGGTGAATGTGAATTCACATTCATTGAGTTACTTTGACACCTAAAGTTTACTTTACTTTCATCCCCAATTCAGTCACTATCTTACAGGATTTAGTGTTCATTAGGAATCATTCCAAGTTTAAAGTATAGTATTGCTTGTATACTCAAGTACAATTATCAATTCTGCTTCAATATACAAATTCTTAAAACATAAATCCTATGATCTTTTCATATTCATATTTCCACCTATGAAATAAAATTATGCATAATTTTTCACTACTATTTATCCTTCCAGACTCTCCCCCTTCTCTCTTTCTCTCTTTACTCTCCCTGCCTTCCCTTTTAAACTGTACTTCATTATTTGACTCTTCCTTTTTTTCTTTCTCTCCCTTAGCACTCTACCATCTTGCTTCTTTATCCATTAGCACTATTTTCATCTTATCTCTTCATCTATCAGATTTAATCTGAATTTCTATCATCTCATTACTTTCTTAAGAACATAATGTCACTGCATGCCATTGCCTTTTCACCATACCTCATTGAACATCTCAAACTCTGGCTTAAACCCAACCACCTTCATCATCCTTTCTTGTGTACAGACACATTAAAATGGCAAAATTACGTAGATTGATGCCACAAGTACACTACTAATCTTAGATGTGACTCAGCCACACCTGGTTGCACCTTCACATGCTGGTATTCTACTTCTTCTCCTAGTCCTTTTAAGACCTATCCCAAATTTTTATTAAATTAACTTTGTCCACTATATTCGAACATATAAATTGCCCTCACAATTCACAATGGAAATAAACATTGTGAAGCATTAATATAGTTAACTTTCCCTTAAATCTACAAATTTATCTACATCTTCACAAATTTTTGTCACTTTGTCCCGCATTAGAAAAGGTCTTCATCCTCTTATCTCATACCCTTCCTCTTCTTGTGCTTTTGGTCATTTCCAGGAAACGTATCTCATCTCTTTTCTGTCTGTATTTTCAGTTTCTTTCACTTGGTTGGTTCTAACCTTTCAGCCTCTAAAATTGTTCAAGTCTATTCTAAAAAAGGTTCAAGAAACTTCTGTTCTTTTAAAAGTAGTATTCTCAGGGTTTCAGCTCTTTCTAATCAAATTTTATATATATATATATATATACATATTTTTATATATAAGAAATTATATATATATTTATAACATTATATATATATGAGGTTATATATATATATATATAAAATCTCTTTTTTTGAACTCTAATTATAGTCAAGGCTCTGGTCTTCCCAGGCTTCCCTCATCTCTCAGTCACTAAAGAATCTGCCTGCAACTCAAGAGACCTGGGTTCAAGCCCTGGGTTGAGAAGATCCCCTGGAGAATAAAGTGGCAACCCACTCCAATATTCTTACCTGGAGAATCCCATGGACAGAGAAACCTGGCAGGCTTCAGTCAATGGGGTGACTGAAGCAAGAGTCAGGCATGATTTAGTGACTAAACCACCATCACCACTATCTTCACAGTGATCACATACAGTTTTGCGAGCTGAACCCTAAAGAAGGTAGAACACCAAAGAATTGATGCCTTTGAACTGTAGTGCTGGAGAAGACTCCTGAAAGTCCCTTGGACAGCAAGATCAAACCAGTCAATCTTAACGGAGATCAACTCTGAATATTCACTGGAAGGACTGATGCTGAAGCTGAAGCTCCAGTATTTTGGTCATCTGATGTGAACTGATGACCCATTGGAAAAGTCCCTGATGCTGGGAAAGATTAAGGGCAGAAAGAGAAGATGGCCTTAGAGGGTAAGATGGCTGGACAGCATCACTGATGCAAGGAACTGGGGAAAACTCTGGGAGATGGTGGGGGACAGGTAGGCCTGGTGAGCTGCAGTCCACGCAGTCCCAGTCGGACGCAACTGGGTGATGGAACAGTTCATGGACTTGGCCACTGCTTTATGGAATAGAATCTGTACCTACTTCTGTGGTGCAACAGCTCCATATAGGTCACTGCTGACCACCTGAGTTAAATGTATTGATTCTTGTCCTTTTTTAAACCTTTGACCTCTCTGTGACATTTGCTGCTGTTGACTGCAGTCTCTCATTTCCCTTGCTTTTTACTGCCCTTCTATTTTGTGGATGTTCTCTACCTTCTGACTCCTTTCTATTTTTCCACTAAATTGTCAACTTAATTATGTAAAACATACTGTTTCACAGTGATCAGATAATAGCTTTTATTTCACTTCTTAATATATCATCTTGAGTATTTTATCCAAACACTTCTATAATTTTAACTACAACACTATATTTTTGACCACAAGATACTTATTTTTAGCCTTAATCTGTGATCTGATATTCAAAAAATTGCACCTTCTGTCTAAAACCTATAATTACTTAACTAACCTGATAGTACATTAACTCAATAGTCCCAAATCAAATTGTTTTCCCCTCCCTTATTTCCTCTATTACTACTCTTCTGAATACACTGTTCTGGATAATAGAAACTTCATGGTGGCAAAGGAGAATCTTCTCATTCCCAAAACTCAGTACCAAATCTCTCATCTACTCTCTACTTCAATCTACTTAGCATAGCTTCCATGCCTTATAGTCTTGCCTCTTATCAATCTTTCAAACTTGTTATTGTAAACCAAAAAGGTGATCATTTTTTCTCCTTTTATTACACTTATTAACTCTATCACATATTGATACACATTACTATAACTTGGGCTGACTACCTTGCCTACCGAAACCAATGTAGACATGCCTAGGTGTCATCACCTTGATCCATACGCTTCACATATGTCGTGGAAGCAGCAAAGTACCACAATCTTGTAATGGATGCTCCATGTATGCAGAAGATCACCTCTAGTCAATTAAGTACCCACTTAGCCAACAAGCCAGGATACCCCCAGATAATTACCAATCATAAGAGACTTTGCTTTTGTATAATGGGGGAGAGAAAGGGTTTCAGTCCTCTCTGCCTTATAGTTCAATGCCTGTCTAGACTGCATGACTGAGTTAGACATTCAGCAATAAAACCTCTCCATGCTGGGCTTAATCATTATCCTACCATTTTATAGGTTCCCCAAACCCTTATGGAAAAATATTAAAGACTAAACTCTGTAGTAGGATATTTAAGATTTGGCCTTTATTTCTCCCTTCAGATATATTTTCTGCAATCACTTTTTACCACAACATCCCCATACATTCCTCTCCTTTCAAAGACTAGGACTAATAGCAGCATTATAACATTACTAGTACTAATATTTCCTCTAAATTGTTCCCCACCTTAACCATGCAGGGACCCTCTATTTCCTGAATTGGACCATAAAGAAGGTGGAGCACCAAGGAATTGATGTTTTCAAACCATGGTGCTGGAGAAGACTCCTGAGAGTCCCTTGGACTGCAAGGAGATTAAACCTTGTCAATTCTAAAGGAAATCAACCCTGAGTATTCATTGGGAGGATGATGCTGAAGATGAAGCTCCAATACTCTGGTCTCCTGATGTGAAGAGCCAACTCATTGGAAAAGACTTTGATGCTGAGAAAGATTGAGATCAGAAGGAGAAGGGGTGACAGAGGATGAGAAGTCTGGAAAGCATCATCAACTCAATGAAATCTGAACAAACTCTGGGAGATAGTGAAGGACAGGGAAGCTGGTGTGCTACAGTCTATAGGTTACAAAGTTGGACATGACTGAGCGACTGAACAGCAACTCATTTTTCAAAACCTAACACAACTATCTTCTTTCCTGTATATATCCTTCTTTCCTTCTGTAGCCTCTTTGTTGCCCCAGGCAAAGCAAACTACTACCCCCTCTGTTCTACTATCTTCTCTTATAAAAACAAACATTACTGAGCTCATTGCTTTATTCTGTAATTTACTCATTTATAAGTCTGCTGATCTGTGAGGATATGAATTCTCTCAACTGCTGCTGCTGCTAAGTTGCTTCAGTCGTGTCCGACTCTGTGCAACCCCAAAGATGGCAGCCCACCAGGCTCCTCCATCCCTGGGATTCTCCAGGCAAGAACACTGGAGTGGGTTGCCATTTCCTTCTCCAATGCATATGGGTGAAAAGTGAAAGTGATGCTCGGCCGTGTCCAACTTCGCGATCCCATGGACTGCAGCCCACCAGGTTCCTCTGTCCATGGGATTTTCCAAGCAAGAGTACTGGAGTGAGGTGCCATTGTCTTCTCTAGAATTCTCTCAAAGCAAGACATATTTCTTATGCAAATGTGAATCCTCATCCCTAGTGTGCATGCATGCTAAGTCCCTGACTCTTTATGACCCTATGGGCTGTAGCCTGCCAGGCTCCTCTGTCTATGAGATTCTCCAGGCAAAAATACTGGTGTGGGTTTGCTACGCCCTTCTCCGGGAGATCTTCCCTACCTAGGGATCTAACCCACGTCTCTTATGTCTCCTGCATTGGCAGGTGGGTTCTTTAGCACTGGTGCAACCTGAAAGGCCCCTATCCCTAGCAGATGTTGCCTATTCAATAAATGCATGTTTGATGTTTTTGAATAATACGATAAAGCCAGTCAAGATATATACTAGGAAGAGCATATTTGGGCTAGAGTGGAACATTCAGAGGCTAGAAGAAAACAAAGTGAAACTGATACATTTCCTCAATTTTCTATTAGCATTTAGCACAATGTATTATTTAACCACAGATAGATTTGTTTAATTTGACTTCATACAGCATGAAAACTTAACTCTTTCAATAGCTCTTCATTATTGAGTGAAAAATTCCCAAACCCCTTGGCAGCCACCATTGCCTCCATGTTTTCATTGTTACATAATCTTCCAAACCCAATTTCTTCAGCTCTCTGCACATATCCAGATTATTTTATTGGGGCTTCACACTTCTCTTGACAAATGTAATATTTCCTGCATCATCAGTAAACAAAGGATGTCACGAGGTCAGAGGTTGGAGCCACTGCCAATGGTGTGCTGATGAGCACTGAGGGGACTCAGGAAATGAAGAATACCTGCCATCTAGCAGGTATCAGACTGCAGCCATTCCCTACTATGAGCCCTGAGGAAATTCAGGATGTGAAAACAGGACACTGAACCCAGATAGCTGAGGTGCATGTCAAAGGAAAGATTTCAGTGAGCCCAGACTCTTGCATCTGCCCATACCTAGAAAAGCACTAAATTCTTTAAGTTGGCATATCTGATTTCTTTAATTAATAGCAATATTTTGCTATTCCCTACTACCTACACTTCGTTGCAAAACTCTTATATATTCTAGCTTCCCCTCTCGCCTCCTCAGAGCAGTTTCTCAGTACTATCTGAAATGCTATGTCCTGAGCTGCAGTCCTCATTTTGCCCCCAGTAAAACTTAATTCAAAACTAATGACCTGCATTTTGTCCAAGTCAACACGTGACTTAGTACAACTGCTGACTCTTTCTAAAAAGACATGTGGCTGAGGAGTTTGCCGTCTTTAGCCTTAGAAGCAGTTCAGTGCAGTGGGATGTGGGTGGAGAAACTGGCTTTAAAGAGAGACTCTTAAGTTAAAACTCTGGCTTTATATCCAATCAGCTATGAGGTTCAGCAAATTTCTTCACTTCTTTGTTTTTGTTTCCTTACCAAGAAAATTAGAATAATGCCTAACCATGATAATATCAAATATTATAATAGAAAAATTTATTGTATTAAAAATATAACTGTATTAGAAATAATTTATATAAAGCATCTGTCACCTAGAAGACACTCAATGACTGGTAGTTTCTAAATAGCATTATATTGCTGAAGTGTTATTTACTTTTAAAAGCTGTGTCCTGCCCATATTGATTGTTCCCTACTTTTAGTACTTACAGTCATTTGCCCACTTATATCTAATTAATTGCTGTAATAACTTATTAAACTTTTATTTGCTATTTTATACTGATGGAAATGAAGTTCATAGAATCCAGTCCCATCACTTCATGGGAAATAGATGGGGAAGCAGTGCGAACAGTGTCAAAATTTATTTTGGGGGGCTCCAAAATCACTGCAAATGGTGACTGCAGCCATGAAATTAAAAGACGCTTACTCCTTGGAAGAAAAGTTATGACCAACCTTGATAGCATATTCAAAAGCAGAGACATTACTTTGCCGACTAAGGTCCGTCTAGTCCAGGCTATGGTTTTTCCAGTAGTCATGTATGGATGTGAGAGTTGGACTGTGAAGAAGGCTGAGTGCCGAAGAATTGATGCTTTTGAACTCTGGTGTTGGAGAAGACTCTTGAGAGTCCCTTGGACTGCAAGGAGATACAACCAGTCCATTCTGAAGGAGATCAGTCCTGGGATTTCTTTG
>SJYC01124448.1:0-49322 GCA_006408675.1 Madoqua kirkii | reverse complement strand
TTACCAATGCTTCTAGTTAAATTGTTTCCAAGTTCATCAATTCAATAACTGATTAGTATTTTTTATGTTATTCAAGACACTGACATATTATTATCAAGAGGTTTAAACATAAATACAAAATATTCCTCACTGAGGATAAAAAATATAATAAAAAACTGGGCTGGTGTGACTGACATAACATTCTATCATCAGTCTGCAGCAAGAAAAACTTGGAAAAAGATGATGTATTTGCTGTTCCTAAATTTTAAATTATTTCCACATATCTATGAAATGAACCAGGATTTTTCAACCAACGAAATATATTACATTACCATATGTTTTAAGTGTCAAAATGTATTACCATTCATACTCAGTTTGAATTGAGCTTATCAAGATCAGGGTGTTTTAAGTTACAAGCACCCAAAACCCAACTCATACTGGCTTTAGCTGAAAAGATATTTTTTTACTCATATCCCTGAGAAGAGTCAAGGATCCAAAATATGCTGACAGGAATCAGTCTGTATGTCTTGCTATGCATTACTCTGACTTGGCATCGTTTGCAGGTAAGCTTTTTAGATATGGGGACAAAAATAGCTATCAGCAACTTTAAGCTTACATTCTAACTGCTCAGCAGACACTACAGAAGACAAAATCCAAGCAACTGCCAAGTCTGCTCCTCTTTTTTTCACTACTTTGTTGTGTCTGACCCTTTGTGATCAATGGATAGAAGCACACCAAGCTTTTCTGTCCTTCACTATCTCCTGGAATTTGCTCAAACTCTTGTCCATTGTCCACTGGTGATATCATCCAACCATCTCACTCTCTGTCACCTCCTTTTCCTCTTGCCTCCAATCTTTCCCGCATCAGAGTCTTTTCTAATGAGTGATTTATGAATTTTTTTCTCTATTTAAGCTTTCCTAAAGTCAATCTTGTACCTAATCTAACTTCATTGTCCCTGGATAACTACATGTAAAACAAATGAAATCAGATCATTCTTTAACTCCATACACAGAAACAAACTCAAAATGGATTAAAGACCTAAATGTGAGACAAAAAAGACACTATAAAACTCCTAGAGAATAACATTTTCTGACATAAATTGCAATAATATCTCTTTCAATATGTTTCCCAGAATAATGGGAATAAAAGCAAAAATAAATTGGATCCACTTAAAATCAAAAGCATTTGCACAGCAATGGAAACAATAAATAAAACAAAAAGTCAACCCACAGATTGGGAGAAAATATTTGCAAATACCCTTTGGAGACAAGGGAATAGTCTCCAAAATTTACAAAGAGCTCATAATGCTTAACAGCATCAGGATGAACAACTCAATCAACAAATGGGCAGAAGACCTAAAGAGAAATTTCTCCAAAGAAGACATACAGATGGCCAAGAGGTACATGGAAAGATGTTCAATATCAGTAATTATAAAATAAATGCAAATCATAACTAGAATGAGATATCACCTCACACCAGCCAGAATGGCTATCATCGAAAGAGCCACAAACAATAAGTGCTGGAAAGGATGAGGAGAAGGGAACCCTTCTACACAGTGGTAGTGTACATTGCTACAGCCACTATGGTTCCTTAAAAAACTAAAATAGAGCTACCATTGTTGTTTTGTTGTTGCTATTCAGTAGTCCAGTCATGTCTGATTCTGCAACCCCATGGACAGCAGCACGCCAGGCCTCCCTGTCCCTCACCATCTCCCAGAGTTTGCCCAAGTTCACATTCATTGCATCCGTGATGCCATCCAGCCAACTAATTCTCCGATGCCATCTTTTCCTTCTGCCTTCAATCTTTCCCAGCATCAGGGACTTTTCCAATGAGTCAGCTCTTCGTGTCAGATCACCAAAATACTGGAGCTGCAGCTTCAGCACAGTCCTTCTTGTGAATTATTTAAGGTTGATCGCCCTTAAAATTTACCAGTTTGATATCCTTGCTGTGCAAAGGACTTTCAAGTGTCTTCTCCAGTGCCACAGTTTGAAGGCATCAATTCTTTGGCTTCTACTTTCTTTATAGTCCAGCTCTCACAACCATACATGGACACTGGGAAGACCATAGCCTTGACTGTATGGACCTGTGATGGCAGAGTACTGTCTCTGCTTTTCAGTACACTGTCTAGGCTTGTCATTGCTTTCCTGCCAAGAATCAATCATCTTCTGATTTTGTGGGTGCAGTCACCATCCACAGTGATTTTGAGGCCCAAGAAGAGGAAATCTGTCACTACTTCCACTTTCTCCTTTCTATTTTTGATGCAGTAATGGGACCAGATGCCATGATCTGAGTTGTTTTAATATTTAGTTTTAAGCTGGCTCTTTCACTTCACTGTCATCAACAGGTTCTTTTGTTTCTCTTTGGCTTCTGCTGTTTAAGTGGTATCCACATATCTGAGGTTGCTGATGTTTCTCCTGCCTATCTTGATTCCAGCTTGTAACTCATCCAGTCTGGCATGTCTCATGATGTGCTCAGGGTATAGATTAAACAAACAGAGTGACACCAGACAACCCTGTCATGCCCTGTCATACTCCTTTCTCAATCTTGAACCAATCAGTTATTCCATACAGAGTTCTAATTGTTTCTTCATGGCCTGCATACAGGTTTCTTAGGAGACAGGTAAGATGATTTGGTATTCCCATCCATCTAAGAGCTCTCCACAGTTTGTCATGATCTACACAGTCAAAGGCTTTAGCAAAACTGATGAAACAGAGGTAGATGTTTTACTGAAATTCCCTTGCTTCTCTATAATCCAGCAAATGCTGGTAATTTGACCTCGAGTTCCTCTTCTTTTTTGAAACCTAGCTTGGCTATCTGGGATTACTTGGTTCACATAGTGTTGAAACTTAGCATGCAAGATTTTAAGCATGACCTTACTAGCATGGGAGATGAGTGCAATTGTCTGATAGTTAGCACATCTTTTAGTACTGCCCTTCATGGGAATTGGGATTAGGATTGACCTTTTTCAGTCCCATGGCCTCTGCTCGGTCTTCCAGATTTGCTGGCATAATGAATGTAATATCTTGATGGCATCATTCTTTAGGGATCTGAATAGTTGTGGAATTTCATTGCATCCACTATTTTGATTTAACAGCAGTGCTTCTTAAAGCTCACTTGACTTCGCACTTCAAAATGTCTGACTCTGGGTGACTAGCCACACCATCATAATAATTCAGTTCCTTAAGGTCTTTTTTATACAATTCCTTTTGTATCCTTTCCATCTATTCTTGATCTCTTCAGAGTCTAATTGGTATCTACAGTTTTTATCCTTTATTGTGCCAATCTTGGGGCAAAATGCTCGCTTAATGTTTCCAATTTTCCTGAATAGATCTCTAGTCTTTCTTCTTTTGTTGTTCTCTTCTATTATTAAGCTCTGTTCATTGAAGTAGGCCTTCTTGTCTCTTCTAGCTATCTTTTGGAACTCTGCATTTAGTTGGAGGTACCTTGCCTCTCTCCCTTGCTTTTATTTTTACTTCTTTTCATTTGTAAAGCCTCCTCAGATGTCATTTCAACTTCTTGCTTTTATTTTTTGGGGGTATGGTTTTCTTCAATGTCTCCTGTACAATATTATGGACTTCTGTCCACAGTTCTTCAGGCACACTGTTAACTAGATCTAGTCTCTTGAATCTATTTGTCACCTCTACTGTAACTCATATGGGATTTGATTTAAGCATATCTGGCTGGTCTTGTTTTTTGTTTGTTTGTTTGTTTTGTTTTGTTTTGTTTTGTTTTGGTTTTGGTTTTCTTTAGTTTAAGCTTAAATTTTGCTATGAGAAGCTTATGATTTGAGCCACAGTCAGCTCCAAGTCTTGTTTTCTGCTGACTGTATATAGCTTCTCCATCTTTAGCTACAAAGAATGTAAGAAATTTGATTTCAGTATTTACCACTTGACGATGTCCATGTGTAAAGTCGTCTCTTCTGTTGCTGAAAAAGGTGCTTGCTATGAGTAATTTATTATCTTGGCAGAATTCAGTTAGACTTTTCCCTGCTTCATTTTGTTCTCCAAGGCCAAACCTGCCTGTTACTCCAGGTATATTTTGACTTCCTACTTTTGCATTCCAATCCCCAGTGATGAAAAGAACATCTTTTTTAGGTGTTGGTTATAGGAGGTTTTCTAGGTCTACACAGAACTGATCAACTTCAACTTCTTTGGCATCAGCAGTAGGGCCATAGACTTGGATTACTGTGATGCTCAATGGCTTGCCTTGGAAATGAACTGAGATCATTCTGTCATTTTTGAGGTTGTACCCAAGTAATGTATTTCAGATTCTTTTGTTGATTATGAGGGCTGTTCCATTTCTTCCATGGGATTCTTGCCCACAGTAGTAGATACAATGGTCATTTGAATTACATTCACCCATTTATGTCCATAAGTTAGCTGATTCCTAGGATGCTGATGTTTATTCTTACTATCTCCTGCTTGATCACATCTAATTTTCCTTGATTCATGGATCTAACATTCCAAATTTCTATACAATACTGTTTTTTTGCAGCATCAGATTTTACTTTTGACACCTGAAACATCCATAACTTAGCATCATATCCACTTTGGCCCAGTCTCTTCATTCATTCTGCATATATATTTTCCCCCCAAGCTAATGTACAGTGGTTTGTGAATCAAGACTCACAGTTTTTCTTTTTCATTCATCTATTTATTCAGTGAATTTTTATTGATTACCGGCTAAGGGCTGTCGCAGTGCTCCAGGTTCTGGGAATATAAAACTAGCAAGGGTCTGAATGACCATGCGCATATTATTCATAAATCTTGTGCCAACAGAATAAAGAAATATGTTCAGTGCTATGATGAGAAGAAATTCCATAATGAGTGCTTAAATTGGGGGGAGGGGCGTGCATTCTCTAGGATATTCAGAGAAAGTCTTTCTGAGGAATTATCTTCTGGGTTGAAACCTGAATAGAAATAAAAGATCCAGCTGCACATTAGATTATTATTCAAGAAGCTTCATATTTCATCTGTAAGTATTCAAATTTATTTCTCAAGCCCCTGACCCGTTCATCCAGATGAAGTCACTCAACTTACCAGTGAGAACAGTCAGTTTTTCTCCTTGCAGTTTTTCCATTATTATTCTTCACACACAGAATTATATTTGCAACTCGTTGTCTATTGGACAGACTTTATACTGCAGAAAGAACAATAAAATTATGACTTGGTGACAGATCTACTTTACTGCCAAGGTATCTTGTAGCTCTCCATTAATTTCATTGTTTCTCTTCTTTCTGTCTGTCATTTTTCAGGAAGCAAACAAAAATGATGCTTTCAATGACAAGCGGACACAATGAAAAGATACCAATTTAAAAACAAAAACACAACAGCTTCTCAAAGATCCTTCAGATGCTGGCAGTTCAAGTTTCAAAAATGCTTAAGAAACTTACCACTTGTTATCAAATGAAGGATGGGGGAATGTTAATAATGGTTTCCCTTGCTTTTGAAATCTAAAATCTGTCCCTTTGGTCTTTTTTCTTATAGCATACAACCTAATAGCAGGACAAATTGTGTCCATAGTCATACATCTCTGAATGAATAAATGAAAAAATTGTGCATGAAGAAAAACAAGTATAGTTAATATTTGTGATATCTGCATGGAATGTTTGAAGGACATGGGATACAACAATTCTATTGTGATGGTTATTAAATAGCTTTAACAAAACAAAATTTTTGCTCCTACACAGTATGCATTACACCTTATAATGAGCAACTGATATGCTCTTGAGATGTCCTAAACACAGAAGGAAAACAGAAAAGCTCAAACTAATTTTAAAAAAAGAAATAATTTACAAGAAGAGAAACCTAAATGAGAGAAGTTACAACACACTGGAAAAAGGTGAAAGAAAAGACATGCTTGAAAATCTGAAGCATCTAAAACATCTAGAAGAGCAATAAAATAATCAAAACCAAGAATGAAAAGAAATATGGGATATTTGAAGTTTATGCAATCAAAATAGGAACTAAGATTCATTGTATGTATATGTACCATGCTGACTGAAACTCTTATTAATAAATACTGCATGCCATGGAAGATGCTAAGAACACCCAAATGCATATTTTTTAATCCTTACAAATCCTTTATATATATGTGAATTACAGCTGTGTCTCAGAGAATTAAGGTGACTTTCTGAAGTACTCACAGGTGTGTTCATGTGTGCTCAGTCGTGTCCAACTTTCTGTGACTCCACTGACTGCAGCCTGCCAGGCTCCTTTGTCCATGGAATTTTCCAGGCAAGGATACTGGTGTAGGTTGCCATTTCCTTCTCCAAGGGATTTTCCCGACCCATGGATCAAACCTGTGTCCCTTTTATCTCCTGCATTGGAAAGGGAATTCTTTACCAGCTGAGCCACCAGGTAATCCCAAGTCATAGTGGCAAGAGGTAAAAGAAAATTATGAGAGCATGGTTCTCTTTAGAATTCAAACGTTTTCTTGTTATACACTGTTATCTCTCAGTGAAAAATTTCTCGTGTCTAAGACATGCCTAGAACAACCCAATCCCTTTTAATCCTATCACGATTTTAGAGTCAGTCAGTCACTAAGCTTCTTCTGACAGACTTCGTGGCCTCCAGGAAAGCAGTGACTGTACAGCCAGTAACCCTCCTTGAGCTTGTATCTAGCAGATTCACCTGGAGGTCCTATCACATTCCATTTTCAAACAAAATGTTAGAGCAGGAATTAATACACAAAATAAGTAAAGAATTCATTCAATTCAACATCAAAAAAAAAAAAAAAAGCCAACAACCCAATGGACAAGTGTCAGAGTAGACATTTTTCCAAAGAAGACTTACTGCTGGCTAACAGCCAATAGAGAAATGCAAATTAAAGCACAATGAAATGCTACCAATTTACACCAATGATGGTACCGATGACCCTACATGCAAAGCAGCAAAAGAAACACAGATGCAAAGAACAGACTTTTGGATTCTGTGGGAGAAGGAGAGAGTGTGTTGATTTGAAAGAATAGCATTGAAATATGTATATTACTATATGTAAAACAGATGACCAGTGCAAGTTAGATGCATGAAGCAGGGCACCCAAAGCCAGTGCTCTGGGACAACCCAGAGGGATAAGGTGGGGAGGGTGGTGGGAGGGGGTTTCAGAATTAGGATACACATGAAAAGTGTAGCTGATTCGTGTTGCTATATGGCAAAAGCCATCACAGTATTGTAAAGTAATTATCCCCCAATTAAAATAAAATAATAATAATAATAAAGAAATAGAAAGGTTGGCCCTGATGTGGAAAAAGGGAACTCTGATGCAACAACTAGACATGGGTTCTAACCCTGGGTCAGGAAGATTTCCTGGGGAAGGAAATGGCAACCCACTCAGTATTCTTGCCTAGGAAACCCCATGGACAGAGGAGCCTTGCGGGCTACAGTTCATGGGGTTGCCAAGAGTTGGACACAACTGAGCAGACACACACACATGAACTGTTAATGGAGATATAAACTGGTACAGTCACTATGGAAAACAGTATGGAGATTCCTAAAAAAAAATAGAACTACCATATTAACCAGCAATTCCACTCCTGGGTATTTATCCAAAGAAAATTAAAAAAAAATCTTATTCAAAAATATATAAGTACTCAAACAGAGTAGCATTATTTACAATAGCTAAGATTCATTTCAGTTAGTCACTTAGTCATGTCTCTTTGTGACCCTGTGAACTGCAGCAAGCCAGGCCTCCCTGTCGATCACCAACTCCCAGAGTTTACCCAAACTCATGTCCATTGAGTCAGTGATGCCATCCAACCATCTCATCCTCTGTTGTCCCCATTCTCCTCCTGCCTTCAATCTTTCCCAACATCAGGGTCTTTTCAAATGAGTCAACTTTTTGCTTCAGATGGCCAAAATATTGGAGTTTCAGCTTCAACATCAGTCTTTCCAATGAACACCCAGGACTAAGATTAGGGGCTTCCTAATCTAAGTGTCCAGCAACAGATGACTAGATTAAAAAATATATATATGGGATATTATTCAGGCACAAAAAATAAAATTTTGCCATTTATGGCAACATGGATAGGCCTGAAGAATATAAAGCTTAGTGAAATAAGTTAGAGAAAGACAAATACTGTATGTTTTAATTTATATGTAGAATTTGAATAATAAAACAAATAAATGAATATAACAAAAACAGAAAGGTTCACAGATGCAGAGAACAAGCTAGTGGTTTCCAGAGTGCAGAAGGCTGAAGGGAGGGGTAAAACTGTTGAAGAGGTTTAAGATGCACAAGCTACTAGGTATAAAATATATGTCACAAGGATATAATGTACAGCACAAGGATTATAATCAATATTTTGTCACTTTGTATGAAGCATAATCTACAAAAACATCAAATGGCTATGTTGTATACCTGAAACTAAAATAATATTGTAAGTCATCTGTACTTCGATAAAAAATGTAAAATAGCTATTCAGATCAAGATTATGTATGTGTGAACATGTGTGCATGGCAGTAGCATGTGGTGCTTGTAATCAGGCCTGTAAATAAGCACAGAATCATCATTTACTTATTGCTGACTTAAAAAGAATCATTTTTCTTTAAATTTCTTTAAATTCAATTCTCATTTTGTTAAGTCCACAGAAATCTGCTCTCATTTACTTTTTTATAATATATTCCATTTAAGTATGTTCACATGGAAGATGTCATTTAAGGAAGAAAATGTAGCAGTATCTAAAGATCTTTTGCATATCATTGCTAATGATATGTGATAAATATTAATACCTAATAATTACAGTAGTTAGAAAAATATTACAATATAGTACTTTCAGGCATGATAGGAGTGAAAATAAAACCTTCACAGCATAATAGTATTTCCTGATAATTATACTGTAAACAATTAGACTAAATTCTTCGAGAGAACAATAAAATAGGTTAACCATTCAATTTGGGTTACATAATCCTACCATGTAGTTATTCAGGCTTATTATGCAATCAAATGAAACAGTGAATTGATTCATCATTCAATTTCCCAGGGAACTTCATCTTTATTATTTATTTAGCTTGACAATAAAGGAATTTTTTTTTAATTAAAACTCCTGGGGTAAATACATTATGCTCAAGGCAATAGAGAATTTAAAAAATCTACATATTCTCATCCTACCAAAAATAAAAATAAGTGTCTTACTCGTTTATGAACTCAATTGTAAGGTGAACTTCTGATCGGAAGATAATAATTGGAAAAATATTGAGGTTTGTGAGAATCCTGGCCACAGACTGATGCCTGCCCTTAGGTCTGCATTGAATTTGCATGTTAGTGAAAGTGAAGTTTCTGCCTCACAGGGCTACAGACACACTGTTAATTTTACCACAAACTGTAAATGGTGACCAAATGGTGTGTTAAGTAAAGGAAATGTTATTGAAAACAGCAAGAGAACTTTGGGATGCAGTTCATTTTAGTTTACAACAAATGTCTGAATTAAATATATTTATTCTTCAAGAACTAAGTGGTTAAATCTGGCTATAAATCTGATTGTCTAATTACCTTTTCAAACATCTCCAGTTGCTTGAACAATGACATTCTTGCTGGATAAAAGTAGAGAATGTAAATTTTAATTTGCATCTCTATGTTGTTTGTTTAAGGGAGATGGAGTTACAAAATGTTTTGTGGGCTGATATATATATATATATTTGTGAAATTTCTGAATATGTATATTTATATATAATGTTTTATATATATAATGTTTTATATATATATATTTATATATATAATATATATATATAATGTTTTATCTGGGAAATACATGATCTTCAAACTCAAGTAGGAGCCAGATATTTCTCTCAATATTCTCACTTTGTCTCAGATCCTGGGGAGGATAATAACAATGCCCTATAGACCTTGGATGTAGAAGACAATTTATCAGTACATGCTCAGAAATGCAGTGAGACATAAAACCTTGCATAATCATAGAAAAGAAACTCGTGGTAACTAAAAGGGAGAGGAAGTGGAGGCTGAAAAAATTAGATATATAGACTTAACAGAAAAATACTACAACATGTAAAATAGATAAGCAACAAGGATTTACTGTATAGCACAGGGAACTATTAGAGAGGGAAATGGACACCCACTCCAGTATTCTTGCCTGGAGAATCCCATGGACAGGGGAACCTGGTGAGTTCTACATGGTTAATAATATTTATTGCCCCCTTACATACCCAGACTCAGCATTGTGTATAAGATGCAAACAATTGTTTATAAAATTGAATTTATTTTGTACACTGGTGTACTTTTATTTTAAAAAAATGAGATTTTGTAGATCACACAACAGTGTTTTTCAACAGAGTAGATGTTTTAAAAATATATATGTGCAATAAATGAGTATAAAGAAAAAATTAAATGCTTAAAAGGCTTGTGTCATTTTCATGACAGTCTTGTCCTTCTCGAGCATTGGCTGTCAGTTTCCTCCTTTCAGGGGTTAGTTTTGCCAATTTGGGTGCATTTAGCTGCAAGGAATACAATGCCCAAATAATAATGAGCTAATTAATGAAAACATAGGCTTTATGTAACACTCAAACATATATTTAAATATTTGCAATCTTTCTTTACTCTCTGCCATTATCAATCTATCAGCAAGTATTGTTGTTTATACGCTTATCACTGCTTAATTAGAATATAACTGAGGAAGCTTCATCCATTGTTAAACTTACTGAATTGTGCTGAATAGAGGAAGAACATTGAGCTTTTTCTATTTTTAATATCTAGGTTTACAATCCACTCCAGAAGTTTGCATCTCCCACTGGATGCCAAAGTTTCACCTACCTATCACTTGATAAGGGGGTTGAAATCTTTATTCAAGTTGAGATCAACTACTGTTATTCTATGGCTGATAGAAGAGATTATTTTCCCTGAACTATTATCCTGCCAGAACAAAAGCAGGGCAGAAAAGATGAATGACTTTTGATAGTCAGTCATTACTGTTCATTTCATTCAAAGTCAACTTGAGGTTGCATTTTCTTCACCTTTTTTTTTTTTTTTTTAAGAGGAGTCACTATTCTGTTAAGTTCATTCAGGTAATACTCGCTTTAAATTCCTTTTAAGAATTCACATTTTATGGGAGAGCTACAGACTACAACTATGTCGGTCACATTATACTCATTCATCATCTGCCCTTAACATAATTGTGTGTGTGTGTGTGTTCAACTGCGTCTGACTCTTTGCAACCCCGTGGACTGAGGCCCACCAGGCTCTTCTGTCCATGGGATTTCCCAGGCAAAGTACTGGAGTGGGTTGCCATTTCTTTCTCCAGGGGATCTTTTTGACCCAGGGACTGAACCAGCATCTCCTGAGTCTCCTGCATTGACAGGCAGATTCTTTACCACTGTTTCACCTGGAAAACCCAACATAATTTACAGAAACTACTTTAAAAGGAAAATTTAAATTGTAGATAAGGCATCTACACTGAATGAAATAACAAAAAATAACTTGTTAAGGAAAATAGACATCCATTAGCTTGAAAGTTCTAGATGTGTTTTCTATAACACTATCTTTACTCCACAAGACAGTTGACAAGAAAAAAAATTATCTAAAATTTCTACTTGAGAAGCTTTAGAAAGTTTAGCTAAGTAAAGATCATTTAACTGGTTAGGGTTCATCAGTTATCCATTTACCCTCCATCCTTCCTGATTCTTCCACTCAACTTGCACAGGGAACATCACTGACATTGCTAGCCACCACAGATAGCACACTGGAGTCTCCTTTTTAGCAAACTTTTTAATTGCACCTGCTTCTGAAATAGTTACAGCCAAAGATGGCTTATCCATGGTGCAGGAGGAGATGTCAAAGATTTCCCAACTCTGCCAAGGACAGGGGTAGAGTAGGATGGAAGGGTGTGGAGAATTAATCATTTTCATCGGCACAAGAGTGAGATGCCTAATTGCTGGCCACACAAAACAATTGTATTTCCATGGACAGACTTTGAGCAGTATCTTCCAGTTTCTTGTCACAGCAGCTTCTCAGAGTATTCAAATATGTCTATTTTTCCCTTAGGCTTGCACATGATCTTTTTCCTAGGTTGTTCTTTACTCACCTTTGTTAACTATGAGGGAAAAAGGGAAGAATCATTTAAGAGGCTACACTCAAGCTAAGCTGGTCAAAATCACTCCATTTGGGTACACGGTGAAGAAATGATTCGTCAGGAGGTCATTTTCTTTAATCGAAAATATCATACTTCCACCCTAGTTTTGTAACCCTTATTAAAAATGTTGATATTGTCTATGATTTAGGCAACACAATTGCTGATTCACTTTCATAAATCTCAACTAACACTATATAGAAGGCAATGAGGGCAATAAATGCACATATAAACAAGGTGAGATTAATCATTTCCACACAAGAAAGAACTTTAGAATTTTTATCTGATTTTCCCCATTATGATTTCCTCGGCTCAGAGGAAGAAAAAATAGGTCAATGGACAAAACTCATCATTGAATCTGACTCAAGGTGGTACTCTTTCTTTCCTTCTTTTTTTATAGAGGTCGCTTTGAAAAGTATGCTGATGATGAAATGTGATGTTTAAGATGTTTTCATGTTCTCCCTGCCATAAAGGCTGTTGTAATAATGACTATGTGCAGCTTCAAAATAAAGGACAAATTCTTGAAAAAGACACACACACAAACACACAAAAATCTTTTGGTGATCTAGATTTTGCTTCATATATATTCAGCATAGTCACCATGTGTTTTAACCAGACTAAACTAATCTCCTAGGAAAGAAGCAGAATTTATATGGTCCCAAGCTTCTGTATGTGCCCTTTTTAATGAGTCCCATTCCATAATTAACTCCATTTCACACGGTAACTCTGCTCAAAGATAATCCAGCCAGAAAACTTTCCTCAGTGCCCTTCAGTGGTGAGTGGACATACCACATGTGTATAGCACCCACTATATGGGTTCTATATAAAATATGGACTTATATTCTGTTATCCAGAGAAGGCAATGGCACCCCACTCCAGTACTCTTGCCTGGAAAATCCATGGACGGAGGAGCCTGGTAGGCTGTAGTCCATGGAGTCGCTGAGAGTCGGACACGACTGAGCGACTTCACTTTCACTGTTCTTTTTCATGCATTGGAGAAGGAAATGGCAACCCACTCCAGTATCCTTGCCTGGAGAATCCCAGGAATGGCGGAGCCTGGTGGGCTACTGTCTATGGGGTCACAGAGAGTCGGACACAACTGAAGCGACTTAGCAGCAGCAGCATATTGTTATCATAATTTTTTAATATAATTTGTGTTTATCTTCCTCATCAGATTTCTGATTATTTTAAAAATAAAAATTATTTATTGTTTTTTGTGTGTACTCATAGTTTTTAAGAGTCTAGAAGAATGCAGGGCCCAAATTTTGTCAGACAAACACTTGCATTCCTTTATATGAGAGAAGCAATTTGAGGAAGAAATACTTATTCTCATCAATGTCCTTTATTCTATTGTTCTTGCAAAGAAGTCCCTGTAGGATAGGGTTTTGTGGAGCCATTAGACCAAGTTCAAGCAATAGAACTTCTAGGCTGACCTATACAATCTAGCATGATTCTTCTGCTCTCTCTATACTCATCAGCCAGATGGAGGCAATGATCCAGAATCAGAAGATGACATCAACACAATAGAAGAGTCCTGGTTCCCAGAGTGAGTCAGAGGAGAATCTGGATCCCTAAGTGAATTCATAGAAGGAGCCTGTGTTTCTTAACGACCCAGTGGAATAGATCCCCACTGATCTGGGTTATGATACGATGAAAACAAATGATCATTGTGTTAAGGTATTCAAACTTGAAGGTTGTTTCAGAAATTCAACCAGCCTAATAAATTAAAAGATACTGGGGACACTGCAAAGGAGAGGCAAATAAATTTTATACTAGACAGAAAATGATATATTTTTTTTTGCACTTCAACTTTATCCACATTACTTTCCTTGATCATTTATTCTCATTCTAAATTTTTATCTCAGGTTCATTTGTTAAACCAATGACCTGTATGTGAAAAGTCTGGCATATTGAATGAAAGAAAATCTGTTGAGCAGCTCGGATACATTATTCTGTTTTAACATTTTTTAACCTCACATATACTTTCAAGTGGGCCAGGGAGGCAGTAATGGGGGCTTGTAGATCATTACTTAATGCCAGTGTTAGGTTTTTTCTACACTGGGATCGAGGACTCACTAGATCCAAGTAAAGAAATTGGGGTTCCCCTGGTGGTCCAATGGTTAGGAATCTGTCTGCCAATGCAGGAGACATGGTTTTAATCCCTTGTCTGAGAGGATCTCATGTGCCATGGAGCAACTAAGCACCACTACAATTGAGCCTGCACTCATACTCTAAAGCCTAACGGTCTCAGCTACTGAAGTCCATGTGCCTAGAGCGTATGCTCCCCAACAAGAAAGGCCGACGCAATGAGAAACCCACATACCTCAACTAGAGAAGCGCACACATGCCAGCAGAGGCCCAGTGCAGCCACAAATAAATAAATATTTTATTTTTTTTAAGAAAAGGAAGACAAACAAATCTGATATTCTTGCTTCATGTCAGTGGTTCAATCGTGTGCGACTCTTTGAGACGCCAGGGACTGTAGCCTGCTAGGCTCCTCTGTCCATGGGCTCTCCCAGGCTAGAATTCTGGAGTGGATTGCCATTTCTTTCTCCAGCGATCTTCTCAACTCAGGGATGGAGCCCACATATCCTGTGTCTGCTGCACTGGCAGGCAGCTTCTTTACTGTCTGAGCCTGTAAAATATCCATTTGCAGTACTGCATCAGAATCATACTGTCCTTAGATTGGCAATTATTCCCCTAGTTTTCTGTTTACATGTTCCTCAAGTTGTTTTCCTCCAGTATGCAGGAGGCAGAAAGACAAGTCTGCTTTTTAAACACTCAGCAACCTTATCGTGTGAGTTCCTTTCAGATATCTCTGCTCGCTTCCTTACAGAGAAACATGTACTTAGTTAAAAAAAAAATCTGAGTGTTAATAGATTCACACTCTATATAATCTTATCCTCATCCTGGCAGAATAGGATATATCCTGCTATAAAAGGAGCTCTCTCCTCAAACCTCATCATCACCCACTCACCTCATCTTTCTCACAATAGGTGAGAATGATTTGAAGAAATGCTACAATTAGGATTGTGTGCCTGAAAAAAAAAAGCATCAAAGTAATAAACACTGAGAATGAATCGATTAGCTGAGGATGTTTCAACACCATAGGTAACTGGGAAGGAACTTGGGTGGGTCACCCAGTGAACCCAGTGCCCTACAAATACTGTTAATGGAGACTTGGTTACTCAATCTACACAGTGTTGCCTTATTTCAGACTAGAATACAAGCTCTCCTAGAAATATATTTTAAGAAGCTACTTGGCTAAGCAGTCCATAGCCAAAGTACATAGTAAAATCTGTTTTAAAAGTCCAGATTGCTAAACTAGAATTAGTTGCTAAGGGAAATAGCAAAATGGTATTTAGATAGATGATATATGGTTGATAGATAGATAGGAGAGAGAGAAGAACAGAAGGAAGTAAAGGAGGAAGGGAGGGAGGGAGGGAGGAGGAACAAAAAGAAAGATGATGGGAGAACTTCTGAGTTTAAATGAAGTACATAAAGTCAGACAATTACAAGTTGCTTAATCCAAACTCTTAGAGTTAATTTTGAATTTATTTTCCTCACAGGTCAGTTCTAATCTATCCAAAGCCCTGAGAGCACTGTCTTTAGAATATCAGTTCAGTTCAGTCACTCATTCTTGTCCGACTCTTTGCGATACCAGGGATTACAACACGCCAGGCTTCTCTGTCCATCAGCAACACCCATAAGTTAATCAAACTCATGTCTATGGAGTCAGTGATGCCATCCAACCATCTCATCCTCTGTTTTCCCCTTCTCCTCCCACCTTAAATCTTTCACAGTTTCAGGGTCTTTTAAAATGAGTCAGCTCTTCACATCAAGTGGCCAAAGTATTGGAGTTTCGGACTCAGCATTAGTCCTTCCAATAAACACACAGGACTAATCTCCTTGAGGATGGACTGGTTGAATCTCCTTGCAGTCCAAGGGACTCTCAAGAGTCTTCTCCAACAACACAGTTCAAAAAAATAAATTCTTCAATGCTCAGCTTTCTTTATAGTCCAACACTCACATCCATACATGACTACTGGAAAAACCATAGACTTGAATAGATGGAACTTTGTTGCCATAGTAATGTCTCTGCTTTTTAATATGCTGTCTAGGTTGGTATGGCTTTTCTTCCAAGGAGTAAGTTTTCTTTAATTTCATGGCTGCAGTCACCATCTGCAGTGATTTTGGAGCTCCCCAAAATAAAGTCTGACACTGGTTCCACTGTTTCCCCATCTATTTCCCATGAAGTGATGGGACCGGATGCCATGATCTTTGTTTTCTGAATATTGAGCTTTAAGCCAACTTTTTCACTCTCCTCTTTCAATTTCATCAAGAGGCTCTTTAGTTCTTCTTCACTCTCTGCCATAAGTGCGGTATCATCTGCATATCTCAGGTTACTGATATTTCTCCGTGAAATCTTGACTCTACCTTGTGCTTCTTCCAGCCCAGCATTTCTCATGATGTACTCTGCATATAAGTTAAATAAGCAGGGTGACAGTATACAGCCTTGATGTACTCTTTTCCCAATTTGGAACCAGTCTGTTGTTCCATGTCCAGTTCTAACTGTTGTTTCCTGACCTGCATACAGATTTCTCAAGAGGCAGGTCAGGTGGTCTGGTATTTCCATCTCTTTCAGAATTTTCCAGTTTATTATGACCCACACAGTCAAAGGCTTTGGCATAGTCAATAAAGCAGAAGTAAATGTTTTTCTGGAACTCTCCTGCTTTTTCAATGATCCAGAGGATGTTAGCAATTTGATCTCTGGTTCCTCTGCCTTTTCTAAAACCAGCTTGAACATTCAGAAGTTCAGGGTTCACATATTATTGAAGCCTGGCTTGGAGAATTTTGAACATTACTTTAGTAGCGTGTGAGATGAGTGCAATTGTGTGGTAGTCTGAGCATTCTTTGGCATTGCCTTTCTTTGGAATTGGAATGAAAACTGACCTTTTCCAGTCCTGTGGCCACTGCTGAGTTTTCCAAATTTGCTGGCATATTGAGTACAGCACTTTCACAGCATCAACTTCTAGATTTTGGATAGCTCAACTGGAATTCCATCACCTCCACTAGCTTTGTTCATAGTGATGCTTCTTAAGGCCCACTTGACTTCATATTCCAAGATGTCTAGCTCTAGGTGAGTGATCACATCATCATGATTATCTGGGTTATGAAGATCTTTTTTTTTTGTACAGTTCTTCTGTGTGTTCTTGCCACCTCTTCCTAATGTCTTCTGCTTCTGTTAGGTCCATACCATTGCTGTCCTTTATTGAGCCTATCTTCACATGAAATGTTCCCTTTGTATCTCTAATTTTCTTGAAGAAATCTCTAGTCTTTACCATTCTATTGTTTTCCTCTATTTCTTTGCACTGATCACTGAGGAAGGCTTTGTTATCACTCCTTGTTATTCTTTGGAACTATGCATTCAGATTGGTATATCTTTCCTTTTCTCTTTTGCTTTTCACTTCTCTTCTTTTCACAGCTATTTGTAAGGCCTCTTTAGATAGCCATTTTAGTTTTTTGCATTACTTTTAGTTAGGAATGGTCTTGATCCTTGTCTCCTGTACAATGTCACAAACCTCTGTCTATAGTTCATCAGGCACTTTGTCTATCAGATCTGATCCCTTGAATCTGTTTATCACTTCCACTGTTCAAATTCTAAGGGATTTGATTTAGGTCATACCTGAATGATCTAGTGGTTTTCCCTTCTTCAATTTAAGCCTGGATTTGGCATAAGGAGCTCATGATCTGAGCCACAGTCAGCTCCTGGTCTTGTTTTTGCTGACTGTATAGAACTTCTACATCTTTGGCTGCAAAGAATATAGTCAGTCTGATTTCAACATTGACCATCTTGTGATGTCCATGTCTTTAGAGTATAGCAACTCCTAATAAAGCCTCGACCATCTGTATCATTTTGCCCTCGTCTAATGCACCCTGTAGCTTCCTTCTATTGTCATAATAATTCCTAACATGTTTTATCTACCTCTACACTAGCCCTGTGCATTCTGTTTCTACTTAGTAGCCAGACTACTCTTGTTAAAATGTATGTTAATCACATAATTCCTCTGTGCAAAACTCTCCAATGAACCCCCTTTATCAGTTTCTTATTGCTATTTTAACAAATTACCACAAACATAATGACTGAAAGCAATACAGATTTATCTTACAGTTCTGGATGTCAGAAGACTCAGATGAGTTTTACAGAGGCTAAAATCAACATTTCCACTGCATTCCTCTTGGAGGCTCCAGAGAGAATCAATACCCTTGCCTTTTCCAGTTTGTAGAGCCTGCCTGCATTCCTTAGTTCATGTTGCCTTCTTTCATGTTCACATCATGTAACATCTGCTTCCTTAGACAAATCTTCTTTTAGTGACTTTGACTCTCTTGCCCCCTTATTATATCTCTTGTAATTATATTAGGATAATTACATCTGGATAACCTGGGATAATCTCCTCATCTCCAAATACTTAACTTAATCACATGTGCACATTTCCTTTTGTCTTATAAGGTAATATATTCACAGGCTCTAGGGATTGGGTGTGGTAACCAGACTAAACTAATCTCCTAGGAAAGAAGCAGAATTTATATGGTCCCAAGCTTCTGTATGTGCCCTTTTTAATGAGTCCCATTCCATAATTAACTCCATTTCACACGGTAACTCTGCTCAAAGATAATCCCAGCCAGAAAACTTTCCTCAGTGCCCTTCAGTGGTGAGTGGACATACCACATGTGTATAGCACCCACTATATGGGTTCTATATAAAATATGGACTTATATTCTGTTATCCAGAGAAGGCAATGGCACCCCACTCCAGTACTCTTGCCTGGAAAATCCATGGACGGAGGAGCCTGGTAGGCTGTAGTCCATGGAGTCGCTGAGAGTCGGACACGACTGAGCGACTTCACTTTCACTGTTCTTTTTCATGCATTGGAGAAGGAAATGGCAACCCACTCCAGTATCCTTGCCTGGAGAATCCCAGGAATGGCGGAGCCTGGTGGGCTACTGTCTATGGGGTCACAGAGAGTCGGACACAACTGAAGCGACTTAGCAGCAGCAGCATATTGTTATCATAATTTTTTAATATAATTTGTGTTTATCTTCCTCATCAGATTTCTGATTATTTTAAAAATAAAAATTATTTATTGTTTTTTGTGTGTACTCATAGTTTTTAAGAGTCTAGAAGAATGCAGGGCCCAAATTTTGTCAGACAAACACTTGCATTCCTTTATATGAGAGAAGCAATTTGAGGAAGAAATACTTATTCTCATCAATGTCCTTTATTCTATTGTTCTTGCAAAGAAGTCCCTGTAGGATAGGGTTTTGTGGAGCCATTAGACCAAGTTCAAGCAATAGAACTTCTAGGCTGACCTATACAATCTAGCATGATTCTTCTGCTCTCTCTATACTCATCAGCCAGATGGAGGCAATGATCCAGAATCAGAAGATGACATCAACACAATAGAAGAGTCCTGGTTCCCAGAGTGAGTCAGAGGAGAATCTGGATCCCTAAGTGAATTCATAGAAGGAGCCTGTGTTTCTTAACGACCCAGTGGAATAGATCCCCACTGATCTGGGTTATGATACGATGAAAACAAATGATCATTGTGTTAAGGTATTCAAACTTGAAGGTTGTTTCAGAAATTCAACCAGCCTAATAAATTAAAAATACTGGGGACACTGCAAAGGAGAGGCAAATAAATTTTATACTAGACAGAAAATGATATATTTTTTTTTGCACTTCAACTTTATCCACATTACTTTCCTTGATCATTTATTCTCATTCTAAATTTTTATCTCAGGTTCATTTGTTAAACCAATGACCTGTATGTGAAAAGTCTGGCATATTGAATGAAAGAAAATCTGTTGAGCAGCTCGGATACATTATTCTGTTTTAACATTTTTTAACCTCACATATACTTTCAAGTGGGCCAGGGAGGCAGTAATGGGGGCTTGTAGATCATTACTTAATGCCAGTGTTAGGTTTTTTCTACACTGGGATCGAGGACTCACTAGATCCAAGTAAAGAAATTGGGGTTCCCCTGGTGGTCCAATGGTTAGGAATCTGTCTGCCAATGCAGGAGACATGGTTTTAATCCCTTGTCTGAGAGGATCTCATGTGCCATGGAGCAACTAAGCACCACTACAATTGAGCCTGCACTCATACTCTAAAGCCTAACGGTCTCAGCTACTGAAGTCCATGTGCCTAGAGCGTATGCTCCCCAACAAGAAAGGCCGACGCAATGAGAAACCCACATACCTCAACTAGAGAAGCGCACACATGCCAGCAGAGGCCCAGTGCAGCCACAAATAAATAAATATTTTATTTTTTTTAAGAAAAGGAAGACAAACAAATCTGATATTCTTGCTTCATGTCAGTGGTTCAATCGTGTGCGACTCTTTGAGACGCCAGGGACTGTAGCCTGCTAGGCTCCTCTGTCCATGGGCTCTCCCAGGCTAGAATTCTGGAGTGGATTGCCATTTCTTTCTCCAGCGATCTTCTCAACTCAGGGATGGAGCCCACATATCCTGTGTCTGCTGCACTGGCAGGCAGCTTCTTTACTGTCTGAGCCTGTAAAATATCCATTTGCAGTACTGCATCAGAATCATACTGTCCTTAGATTGGCAATTATTCCCCTAGTTTTCTGTTTACATGTTCCTCAAGTTGTTTTCCTCCAGTATGCAGGAGGCAGAAAGACAAGTCTGCTTTTTAAACACTCAGCAACCTTATCGTGTGAGTTCCTTTCAGATATCTCTGCTCGCTTCCTTACAGAGAAACATGTACTTAGTTAAAAAAAAAATCTGAGTGTTAATAGATTCACACTCTATATAATCTTATCCTCATCCTGGCAGAATAGGATATATCCTGCTATAAAAGGAGCTCTCTCCTCAAACCTCATCATCACCCACTCACCTCATCTTTCTCACAATAGGTGAGAATGATTTGAAGAAATGCTACAATTAGGATTGTGTGCCTGAAAAAAAAAAGCATCAAAGTAATAAACACTGAGAATGAATCGATTAGCTGAGGATGTTTCAACACCATAGGTAACTGGGAAGGAACTTGGGTGGGTCACCCAGTGAACCCAGTGCCCTACAAATACTGTTAATGGAGACTTGGTTACTCAATCTACACAGTGTTGCCTTATTTCAGACTAGAATACAAGCTCTCCTAGAAATATATTTTAAGAAGCTACTTGGCTAAGCAGTCCATAGCCAAAGTACATAGTAAAATCTGTTTTAAAAGTCCAGATTGCTAAACTAGAATTAGTTGCTAAGGGAAATAGCAAAATGGTATTTAGATAGATGATATATGGTTGATAGATAGATAGGAGAGAGAGAAGAACAGAAGGAAGTAAAGGAGGAAGGGAGGGAGGGAGGGAGGAGGAACAAAAAGAAAGATGATGGGAGAACTTCTGAGTTTAAATGAAGTACATAAAGTCAGACAATTACAAGTTGCTTAATCCAAACTCTTAGAGTTAATTTTGAATTTATTTTCCTCACAGGTCAGTTCTAATCTATCCAAAGCCCTGAGAGCACTGTCTTTAGAATATCAGTTCAGTTCAGTCACTCATTCTTGTCCGACTCTTTGCGATACCAGGGATTACAACACGCCAGGCTTCTCTGTCCATCAGCAACACCCATAAGTTAATCAAACTCATGTCTATGGAGTCAGTGATGCCATCCAACCATCTCATCCTCTGTTTTCCCCTTCTCCTCCCACCTTAAATCTTTCACAGTTTCAGGGTCTTTTAAAATGAGTCAGCTCTTCACATCAAGTGGCCAAAGTATTGGAGTTTCGGACTCAGCATTAGTCCTTCCAATAAACACACAGGACTAATCTCCTTGAGGATGGACTGGTTGAATCTCCTTGCAGTCCAAGGGACTCTCAAGAGTCTTCTCCAACAACACAGTTCAAAAAAATAAATTCTTCAATGCTCAGCTTTCTTTATAGTCCAACACTCACATCCATACATGACTACTGGAAAAACCATAGACTTGAATAGATGGAACTTTGTTGCCATAGTAATGTCTCTGCTTTTTAATATGCTGTCTAGGTTGGTATGGCTTTTCTTCCAAGGAGTAAGTTTTCTTTAATTTCATGGCTGCAGTCACCATCTGCAGTGATTTTGGAGCTCCCCAAAATAAAGTCTGACACTGGTTCCACTGTTTCCCCATCTATTTCCCATGAAGTGATGGGACCGGATGCCATGATCTTTGTTTTCTGAATATTGAGCTTTAAGCCAACTTTTTCACTCTCCTCTTTCAATTTCATCAAGAGGCTCTTTAGTTCTTCTTCACTCTCTGCCATAAGTGCGGTATCATCTGCATATCTCAGGTTACTGATATTTCTCCGTGAAATCTTGACTCTACCTTGTGCTTCTTCCAGCCCAGCATTTCTCATGATGTACTCTGCATATAAGTTAAATAAGCAGGGTGACAGTATACAGCCTTGATGTACTCTTTTCCCAATTTGGAACCAGTCTGTTGTTCCATGTCCAGTTCTAACTGTTGTTTCCTGACCTGCATACAGATTTCTCAAGAGGCAGGTCAGGTGGTCTGGTATTTCCATCTCTTTCAGAATTTTCCAGTTTATTATGACCCACACAGTCAAAGGCTTTGGCATAGTCAATAAAGCAGAAGTAAATGTTTTTCTGGAACTCTCCTGCTTTTTCAATGATCCAGAGGATGTTAGCAATTTGATCTCTGGTTCCTCTGCCTTTTCTAAAACCAGCTTGAACATTCAGAAGTTCAGGGTTCACATATTATTGAAGCCTGGCTTGGAGAATTTTGAACATTACTTTAGTAGCGTGTGAGATGAGTGCAATTGTGTGGTAGTCTGAGCATTCTTTGGCATTGCCTTTCTTTGGAATTGGAATGAAAACTGACCTTTTCCAGTCCTGTGGCCACTGCTGAGTTTTCCAAATTTGCTGGCATATTGAGTACAGCACTTTCACAGCATCAACTTCTAGATTTTGGATAGCTCAACTGGAATTCCATCACCTCCACTAGCTTTGTTCATAGTGATGCTTCTTAAGGCCCACTTGACTTCATATTCCAAGATGTCTAGCTCTAGGTGAGTGATCACATCATCATGATTATCTGGGTTATGAAGATCTTTTTTTTTTGTACAGTTCTTCTGTGTGTTCTTGCCACCTCTTCCTAATGTCTTCTGCTTCTGTTAGGTCCATACCATTGCTGTCCTTTATTGAGCCTATCTTCACATGAAATGTTCCCTTTGTATCTCTAATTTTCTTGAAGAAATCTCTAGTCTTTACCATTCTATTGTTTTCCTCTATTTCTTTGCACTGATCACTGAGGAAGGCTTTGTTATCACTCCTTGTTATTCTTTGGAACTATGCATTCAGATTGGTATATCTTTCCTTTTCTCTTTTGCTTTTCACTTCTCTTCTTTTCACAGCTATTTGTAAGGCCTCTTTAGATAGCCATTTTAGTTTTTTGCATTACTTTTAGTTAGGAATGGTCTTGATCCTTGTCTCCTGTACAATGTCACAAACCTCTGTCTATAGTTCATCAGGCACTTTGTCTATCAGATCTGATCCCTTGAATCTGTTTATCACTTCCACTGTTCAAATTCTAAGGGATTTGATTTAGGTCATACCTGAATGATCTAGTGGTTTTCCCTTCTTCAATTTAAGCCTGGATTTGGCATAAGGAGCTCATGATCTGAGCCACAGTCAGCTCCTGGTCTTGTTTTTGCTGACTGTATAGAACTTCTACATCTTTGGCTGCAAAGAATATAGTCAGTCTGATTTCAACATTGACCATCTTGTGATGTCCATGTCTTTAGAGTATAGCAACTCCTAATAAAGCCTCGACCATCTGTATCATTTTGCCCTCGTCTAATGCACCCTGTAGCTTCCTTCTATTGTCATAATAATTCCTAACATGTTTTATCTACCTCTACACTAGCCCTGTGCATTCTGTTTCTACTTAGTAGCCAGACTACTCTTGTTAAAATGTATGTTAATCACATAATTCCTCTGTGCAAAACTCTCCAATGAACCCCCTTTATCAGTTTCTTATTGCTATTTTAACAAATTACCACAAACATAATGACTGAAAGCAATACAGATTTATCTTACAGTTCTGGATGTCAGAAGACTCAGATGAGTTTTACAGAGGCTAAAATCAACATTTCCACTGCATTCCTCTTGGAGGCTCCAGAGAGATCAATACCCTTGCCTTTTCCAGTTTGTAGAGCCTGCCTGCATTCCTTAGTTCATGTTGCCTTCTTTCATGTTCACATCATGTAACATCTGCTTCCTTAGACAAATCTTCTTTTAGTGACTTTGACTCTCTTGCCCCCTTATTATATCTCTTGTAATTATATTAGGATAATTACATCTGGATAACCTGGGATAATCTCCTCATCTCCAAATACTTAACTTAATCACATGTGCACATTTCCTTTTGTCTTATAAGGTAATATATTCACAGGCTCTAGGGATTGGGTGTGGTAATCTTTGAGGACCATTATTCTGTTTATGGTATATCCCTATTTCAGGCAGATTAAAAAATTGAAATCCTTACTGCACCTCACTGTATTGAGCACACAATAGTTCTGACATATGTATGGGTTGAAATATAGCTCAGGTGACATTGTAAAATATAAAAGGTTAAACTACCCAATGCATAGTGCTAGGTAAAATATGAAATTAGCATTATCTCATGTCAGTCAAAGATAATGATTTCAAATGTTATGAAATTATCTTGAGGATTTCCTGGTGGTCAGTGGTTATGACTCTGCACTTCCAGTGCAGAGGGCACAGGTTCAGTCCCTGGTCAGGGAACTAAGAGCCAACATGGTATGACACGTGGCCAAACATTTGAAAACAAACAAACAAATACAGGGTTCTCTTTATAACCTCAGGAGAATAAATTATTTATTTTAAAGACACAATGAGTAATAACTGCTGCAATAAGAAATAAGGATAAATACAGCCATTTTAAATTTTAAAAGTTGTGTTGTGGTTCTTTCAAAGCACACAAAGGAAAATGAGGCTAAACAACAGGATAGAAAAATATATCTGCTACACGCACATCTGATAATTTCTGAATGTTGAGCTTTAAGCCAACTTTATTTTTTTGTTGGGAGGGGGGCTCCAAAATCACTGCAGATCGTGACTGAAGTCATGAAATAAAAAGACGCTTACTCCTTGGAAGGAAAGTTATGACCAATCTAGATAGCATATTAAAAAGCAGAGACATTACATTGCCAACAAAATTTCATCAAGCCAAGGCTATGGTTTTTCCAGTAGTCATGTATGGATGTGAGAGTTGAACTATAAAGAAAGTTGAGTGCCAAAGAATTGATGCTTTTGAACTGTGCTGTTGGAGAAGATTCTTGAGAGTCCCTTGGACTGCAAGCTGATCCAACCAGTCCATCCTAAAGGAAATCAGTCCTGAATATTCATTGGTATGACTGATGTTGAAGCTGAAACTCCAATACTTTGGCCACCTGATGTGAAGATCTGACTCATTTAAAACAACCTTGATGCTGGGAAAGATTTAAGGTGGGAAGAGAAGGGGATGATAGAGGACGAGATGGTTGGATGGCATCATCAGATCAATGGACATGAGTTTGAGCAAGCAATGGTAGTTGGTGACGGACAAGGAGGCCTGGCATGCTGCAGTCCATGGGGTTGCAAAGAGTCGGACACAACTGAATGACTGAACTGAACTAACTGATAATTGCTTCCCTGGTGGCTCAGACAGTAAAGAATCTGCCTACAATGCAGGAGACCCAAGTTCAATCCTTGGGTCAGAAAGACCCTCTGGAGAAGGAAATGACTACCCATTCCAGTATCCTTACCCTTGAGAATCTAAGATGTAGGGATTCTGTGTTGGTTATCTTTCTTTGGGCTTCCCTGGTGGCTCAGGCATTAAAGAATTTTTCTGTGATGCAAGAGACCAGGGTTCAGTCCCTGATTGAGGAAGATTCCCTGGAGAGGTAAACGGCAACCAACTCCAGCCCTCTTTTCTGGGAAATCTGATGGACAGAAGAGCATAGCAGGCTACAGTTCATGGTGTGGCAAGGAGTTGGACACGACTTAGTGACTAAACTACCAACAACTGATAATTACTATCTAGAATAAATAGAAATTTCCCTACAAAACAATAGGAAAATGAGCAAAAAACATGAACAGGCATCTCAGAGAGAAAAATACCTGTGTGGAGACTCACCATAGATTCACAGATTTCAGGTAAAGTATTTAGTATGAACTGTTCCATATGGAGAATGCACAGTCTGTTGAAATAATTCCACAGATAAGGACTCTCTTGGCAAATACCGTTCCTGTGTCTTCCAGGACATCTGTCATTATTATCTGTACTAACAACACTTTTTTTTTCCTTGCCAGAAGTACGTCCAAATCTCACAAAACTGGTCTATTTGTTTTAATTGGAGCATTATTTCTTTACAATGCTGTGTTAGTTTCTGCCATACAACTTGAATCAGCTGTATGTATACATATAGTTGCTCCTTCCTGAGCCTCTCCCAACACCCCAGTTCCATCCCCTGTAGGTCGTCATAGAGCACTGAGTTGAGCTCCCTGTACTATGCAGTAGCTTCCCAGGGCTTCCCTGGTGGCTCAGAGATTAAAGCCTCTGCCTCCAATGTGGAAGACCTGGGTTCGATCCCTGGGTTGGGAAGATTCCCTGGAAAAGGAAATGGCAACCCACTCCAGTGTTCTTGCCTGGAGAATCCCATGGATGGAGGAGCCTGGTAGACTAAAGTCCACGAGATCGCAAAGAGTCGGACACGACTGAGCGACTTCACCACCACCACCAGCTATCTATTTTACACATGACAGTTTATCATATATATATATATATATATATACATATATAAAAATATATGTATATGTTATATATATGTCAATGCATATATATCTCTCAATTCATCTCACCCTCCCCTGCAACTGTGTCCACAGGTTTACTCTCATCTGCATCGCTATTCCTGCCCTGCAAATAGGTTCATCGGTACCAACAGAATTGTGTTTTAATCACTTCCTTCCCAAGGCATCCTCTGACCTTGGTCAATCCCTGTGCTGTGCTGTGCTTAGTCGCTCAGTCATGTCCAGATCTTTGCAACCCCATGGACTGTAGCCCACCCAGCTTGGCTCCTCTGTCCATGGGGATTCTCCAGGCAAGAATATTGGAGTGGGTTTCCATTCCCTTTTCCAGGGGAATCTTCCCAACCCAGGGAATGAACTCACGTCTCTCCCATTGCAGGTGATTCTTTACCAGATGAGCCACCAGAGAAGCCCCAGAATATTGGAATGGGTAGCCTATCCCTTCTCCAGAGGAACTTCCCAACGCAGGAATTGAACCAGGGTCTCCTGCTCTGTAGGCAGATTTTTGCAGCTGAGCTACCAGGGAAGTCCTGGTCAATTCCTACTTGCCACATATTTGTCTAATGTCTTCTCATTGTTCAACACTATATTATGCAAAAGACAAAAGTTCCCTAACACCCTAAACTGACCAGAATTTGAATCATTCAAATGGGATTAGGGATTCATTTTTATAAAATTTTAAGTAGAAACACATTTTTTTCACAAGGTTTTTTTGTTTTTGTTTTTTAGTTATTATTCTCTTACTAGACCAGCTAGGTATTTTTTTCTCTATTATCAATATATACATGATTTTTTAAAAATATATACTTGAATCTTTTTATATGTGTTGATGGAGGAATTATTCTGTATCATTTTTCTAAAGCCAAACTCACTTCTTATTTTGCCCATCTGATTTCCACAGATATTATTTTAATTGTGAGCAAGGATATCAGACTCTCACAATCTTTACTAACCTGAAGGTGGAAATGCACCAATTTTCGTCTATATGCATACTTTTGGTGGAGAGGTTAAAGCAATGTTCGTAGTACCTTCCCAACAAGAAAGGCTTTTCCCCATGGATCACACATGCTGTGTTACTGGTTCATGATGAGAAAATTTTTGCATATGAAATTCGGTGTCCAGTAGTAAAAGTTACAGATACAGCTTCCAGATCTTACACAGCAGCACTTTTTTGCACCCTAGAGCAATGATAAGGCAGTGTGTGTGTGTGTGTGTATGTGTGTATGTTTTCCCTCCCCTGTGAAAGTGCAAGCAGTTGTACCACATGGAAAGCAATTCCCCTTTTTATCTGTATCACCAGGTCTTTAGAGAACAGAGACAAAGCCACACAGCTCAGTGATCCTGCCATAACCAGGCTTTGCATTATGCTCCCTCAGGGCACCCAATACCCTTGTTCTTTAGCTTTGTACCAATATACAAAGACATTAGATCCCACAGTGATTAGAATATCGAATAGTCCTCCCTCAAAGCGATTACAAGTTTTCTTTTAGGTCATTGATGATTATGATATTATCATATTCATTATTTGTTCAGTCATTTCACCTGTAAATTGCATTTGAATGATAGCTGAATTCATTTATATGCCTATCATATTTTTTTCCTCCAAAGTATCCAGATCAATTTTTATGTATAGTTTAGAAGTCAGTGGGGCCTCAGTTTCCTTTGTGCAGAACAAACAAGTCTGAAGATTTCTCCCTGCATTAACTGTTATTCAATGCTAGGTCTGAGAGGTATAATTCAGAGTATTATAATACTAGAGATCAGACTTGTGGTTGCCAAGAGGGAGGGGCTGGGGAAGGGATGGATTTGGGGTTTGGGATTAGCAGATGCAAACTATTACATATAGAATAGATAAGCAACAGGATTCTATTTTATAGCACAAGAAACTCTATTCAATATCCTGTGATAAACCAGAATGGAAAATAACATGAAAAATGAAAGTGTTAGTCACTTAGTCATGTTTGACTTTGCAATCCCATGGACTGTAGCTTGTCAGGCTCCTCTGTCCATGGAATTCTCCAAGCAAGAATACTGGAGTGTGTTGCCATTCCCTTCTCCAGAGGATTTTTTTTACCTAGGAATTGAACCAGGGTCTCCTGCAGTATAGGCAGATTCTTTACCATCTGAACCACCAGGGAAGCCCTCTGTGGTGTATATATATACATAAACTATACTTCAATAAAATAATATTTTTATAGAGTGTGCTTACCTTACTCTGTGGTGTTTTTCCTGGGCCTAGTATGGCTCTATTCCTCATTGAGATTATGACCCACTTATGAGTATTCCTTCTACTTACTATGATCCCTTCCGCTTTCAATCTATTTTTGGTTTGGACCCAAACCACCCTCCAGGCTGACAATAACAGCAAGTGTGCTAAAACATCTCAGTTCCAGCCTAGGCTGATGTTCTAGAATTTTAAAAGCCGAGTGGGTTGCCTATGACACAGCCTTAGGTAAATCCTATATTAATTATTTTTTCTCAGAGTCCCATTTCAATTAAAGCTTCTTTTTGGAGATTATTAAGGGGGGTCAATAGGGTTCTTCGTATAGAAATATGATTATTGCAGAAACTCAAATAGCCCTCTCTGTCTCTGAGTTTCTTGTCTGTGAGCAGGTTCTGCAAGAGATTTTTAACTTATTTTTTACAGTGATGAGTAGTGTATTTTGGTTGTTCCAGATTCTGTAAATCTCAGGAATTTTGTAAACTGGCTAGCTCTAAAACTTTGGCCAGATATATCACCTATTCTCCATTAGTCATACAGGTAACTATAGTCCTTGAGATCCTTGGAAAAGATGACGATCATAACTGCATTAATGTAAACCATGAACTTGCACTCAGTAAGTAGCAGGTCCAATCCCATCCCACTGTGCTTTTAAGTGCTAAGTAGCTTCAGATGCATCTGACTCTTTGTGACTTTGGACTGTAGCCTGCCAGGATCCTCTATCCATGGCATTCTCCAGACAAGAATACTGGAGTGAGTTGCCATGTCCTACTCCAGGGGGTCTTCACAACCCAGGGATCAAATCTGTGTCTCTTGTCCTGCATTGGCAGGAGGCTTGTTTCCTCTAGTGCTACCTGGGAAGCCCCCCAACTCATTCAACAGAGCAATTTTTTTGACAAAGTAGCACCCTGGTAAATTGATATATGTCTACCTTATTCTATCTCTTAGGAATGTAGTCTCTGCCTGGTCAAAATTCAAATTGAACAGAAGGCATCCATTAGCCTACCACCTGGGAGCTCAGACAGTGCAGAATCCACCTGCAATGCAGGAAACCAGGGTTCAATCCCTGGGTTGGGAAGATCCTCTGAAGAAGAAAATGGCTACCCACTTCACTTTTCTTGCCTGGATAATTCCATGGACATAGGAGCCTGGCAGGCTACAGTCTATTGGGGTCACAAAGAATCATACACGACTGAGCAACTTTCACTTTTTTTTTTTTTAACCTCCTTGGTCTGTTGTACTTTGTGTATTCTTCAGCATACCAGAGGCAGATAAGATATTTAGAGAAACCATATAGTCTAATCCTTAATCATCCCTTACTGAATCCATAAAACATCTGCCTTATGTATTAGCTAGACAGGACTATTAAATAAGAGGGTCAATGAGATTTAAGACTCCTGACACAACCATTTTCCTGACCAGAGTAATGACCTAATCATCCTAAGGGCTCTACCTAGTAAATACCATTAGATAGGGCATTAGGATTTCAACATTCAGATCATAGCAGGAAACATTTATTTCACAAAACTTTCTTTTCATCATCAGTTATATTGTTTAAGGAACATTGTCCAAGGAACCATGTCTCATGAATTCAGATCCTCAGTTTATTCCCCAGATGGCTCAGTGGTAAAGAATTTGACTGAAATGCGGGAGATGACAGAGACATGGGTTTGATCTCTGGGTTAGGAAGATCCCCTGGAGGAGCAAATGACAACTCACTCCAGTATTCTTGCCTAGAGAATCCCATGGACAGAGGAGCCTTGCAGACTAAAGTCCATGGGGTCACAAAGAGTCAGACACAACTGAGCAACTAAGCATGCATTTATTTCCTGTAAGCAAAGCTAGACAGAGCAGGTACATCCTGTGAAAGTATCCCAAGAAGAGGATATTTCAGGTATCACTTACCATTAAGTATGTCTGCCAGCAGTTCTGTCCCTGGTCTATTTACAAGGATATTTCTTGGGTCACCTACTATATAATCATTTCCTTACAAAGGAGTCCCCATCGTCATTCATCTTGTGATAGTCAGTGCCTCAAAACGTTATTTCTCTTTTATACCAATAGCACACCAATAAAATAAAAAATGATGCCTAAAATATCAACCTCGGTATGATTAATTAGAGCTAGTTTCAAATCATTTATTTACCAGCACTTACCTCTGCCCATTACTCTCTGTATCTAGTCTCCATAGAGACATTTGTGACTGTTGGACTCCAGGTTACTATCTTCTGTGGAGAGCAAGCTGAGATGGTTTTTCTCATGAATGATGAGACTTGTAGGTAGCCAATGAAAACAGTTGCTAGTGAAGGAGACTCAGCTTCACCTGCCCTTAAGGATGTTTGCCTAACATGTCACCAAAGATGTCTAGGAGCTCCAAGAACAGTTTCCCTATATTGACAAATTTCATGTGTCTTCATGGAATGGAAGTGCTTGGTTTGTAGGCATAAACATAACAGAAGGTTGGGTTAGAGATATAACTCCAGATAAAATAAGCAGGATTCTATAAAAAGCCCAGGTAAAACATCTGATGAGTTCTCCTTTTAGACTTAGTGATTTGGACTGTGTAGACTGGATATTTAACTATATCTTACTTGACTATTTAATTATATCTTACTACTCTGTAAAATATATTGTATTTAAAGACAGTAATAAAATGATTTTGGAGAAGGAAATGGCAACCCACTCTAACATTCTTGCTGGAAAGTCCTATGGACAGGGAAGCTTGGAAGGCCACAAGAGTTGGACACAGTTTTATGACTAAACCACCACCACCACCATGACCACAGAGTGATTTAGGAGGCTCCTCTAGCATGAGATCAGAGTATTTATCACATGTGTAAAATTCAGACAATTGTTTACACATCAGCATTGTTATTATTCTCTTTTATCACATTATAAACAGATTTGAAATTGCTTTTTGGTGCCTTGTTAGTACACAAACAATATTTACTAGGAAAAAGGAATGGTTTAATTGGGAAATGAAGGTTTTATACTTTATGGTGACATCATAAGTAAATAAATATTAATGAAACTTGTCTCTGGGATCATATCCTAGCTTAGAGCTTTTAAGTTTCACTTATCTTCTGCTTTTTGTACGCATTCTCTGGAGGATTAAATGACATTTGGGCAAGTAAATGTCTAATTTACTTGGAATTATTAGTGGTTGCTGGAGAACTTTTACCTTTTTATGAAGGTATATTTATTTTGGATTTAAAATGCATTCTTGAGAATGTAAGCTTTGTGAGGACTGTCTGCCCCATTCACTGTTATCCTCAGAAAGTGGTTGGCACATAGTGTCTAAAAACTGCTCTGTATGAATGAATAACATGATAGAATTAGGAGAGTATTGCTCACAAGACATTAGGGGATATTCATAGGATATATAATCAATTTTTAAAAAGCATGCCAAGATATACTGGGTAATCAGAGTGACAGCGATTGTGTAGTGCTGATTCAGTGATATTACTTATCACTCTCTGTATGAATTACATTAGCAAGCAGGAGAGTGTGATGTCCCAAGGTGACAGATTGATTTTTTTTAATGTTTGATCTGTTAGTGTCAGAGTTGGCCTGCTTTCATACAAACACAATTGGCCTTATACACTCACCAAACATTCCAGTCACGTGTGAAAACCTACAACCAGATAGACAAATGGCTACCTTTCTCTTGAAATTTGGTGAAAAAGAGCTTGTTGTTCTTGGTTAGCACAGTGTTATTTGAAGCATTCACAGAGATGTGACATAGATTTCAGAGACCATCCAATCCAATGCCTTTGTTTTTCAGAAAAAACAGATGCCACAACATAGCTGATTGATTGTGAAAATAACAAAAATCTCTGTATAAAAGAATTGGGAGAAAAACAAACTGACCTAAAAATAAATGTCACTGTCTTAGATCTCCAGAATTTTTTTGTTCTGAAAACTTTATTAATTTTAATACTGAACAATCTTTAAAAAATATAGCCTTAAATGAAATTCTGTCTTAGAAATTATTTGTAGACATTGGTGCAATTTCAGGTGATGGATTCTTTGGATTAATAATGGTAAGTAAAATAAGCACACTATCCTGATAGTGACCCATCAAAATGCACCCAAAAACATTTATGCTGCCACTTATAGCAAAGTGACTTAGTCATTTACTTACTTACTAATTTGCTTATTTTTACATTATTAATTTTAGGGATGTTTCTTTGAGTAATTTCTAAGAATAAGTTAAAAATGATGCTTCTTTGGTCCAGCAAGTAGTATGAATTGTGAATTTTACAGAGATATTACTTTCTTGTTAAAGGTCTGTATAGTCAAAGCTATGGTTTTTCCAGTAGTCATATATGGATGTGAGAGTTGGACCATAAAGAAGGCTGAGTGCCAAAGAATCAGTCCCTTTGAACTTTGGAGTTAGAGAAGACTCTCTAGGGTCCCTTGGACTGCAAGGAGATCAAACCAGTCAACCCTAAAAAATGAATACTGAATATTCACTAATAGACTAACGCTGAAGTTGAAGCTCCAATACTTTGGCCACCTGATGTGAAGAGCCAACTCACTGGAAAACACCCTGATGTTGGGAAAGATTGAGGGTAGGAGGAGAAGGTGAGGATAGAGGACAAGATGGTTTGATGGTGTCATCAACTCAATGGACATGAGTGTGAGCAAGCTCTGGAAAATGGTGAACAACAGAGAAGCCTGGTGTGCTGTGGTCCATGGGGTCACAAAGAATCAGACACAGCCAAGCAACTGAACAATAACAACACTTTATTCTACTTCTGCTACCACCACTAAATCTATGTTGCCAACAAGTTTGACTGATGTATTTTTAATCTTCTGATTCACTCCCCACTGCCACTATTCTACATTACAATTCTTTTTTCTCCAAATAGTAAGCATGATTTAGGAAAAAACAACTTTGAGGTTACATTATATCCTTACTTAAAATTCCACAATGGCTTTCTTTTGCATTCCTAATTAAGATAGTAATAATAATAATTCCACTCATCATATGAGATCCTACTAATTTTACTCTTATTTACAGTTGCAATCTTGTCTATGACAATCTTGGTACCACTCACGTTCCAATCACACAGACCTTATGTTAGTTGCTACACACTTTCTTATCTCTGGGTTTGCTGTCTATGCTGTTTCTTCCTTTCAGAAATTGTTCCCTTTGCATCTGTACACGTGAGTGACCCTTATTCACCCATTTGCTTCATTTATTTATTTATTGTATTGTTCAATCACTAAGCCATGTCTGACTCTTTGTGACCCCATGGACTGCAGCATGCCAGGTTTCCCTGTCCTTCATCATCTCCCAGAGTTTGCTCAAACTCATGTCCACTGAGTGATGTCACCCAACCATCTCACCTTCTGTTGTCCCTTTCTCATCCTTCCTTCAGTCTATCCCAGTGATGGTCTTTTCCAACGAGTTGGTTCTTTGCATCATTTATTTATGTGTCATCTCAATTGAGAAGCCCTCAACTCCATCTGATGTAAACTGCTTCTCCTTAAAAACCTACATGTTCTTTAACTCAGTCCCACATTCATTTCCTTCATAACACTTATAATATATTGTACTTAGTGTAGTTCTTCCTGTCTCTGATAGTGATTATTTATATTTCCCTGTATACCATAGACTACTTGAAGACAAGGTCCACGTCTATCCTTATTCCTGGTTGAATAACAAATGTCTGGCATACGAGTTGGGCCATAATAGTTACTAAATGTTTGATGAATGAATAATTAAATGTTTCATTATCATGATGTAGCTATTCAGAGAAAAATGAATGGCCTCCTAAGTAGACATTTCTCATGCTGTAGTTCAAGAAATGTACGGTTTGAAGTTGAAGGTCCCCTTAGATATTTTAGCTAGCCTTTTGCCATAGCCGCTTGAGCTGCGTTGCCAAATATGGTAGCTAAAATCAACACACATGTAGCCTTCTCAATTTCAATTAGTTAAAATCCAATAAAGCTGATAATTAAATTCCTTGGTTGCATTAGCTACATTTTAAACACTCAATAGTTAGGCTACTGGCTATCTAACATAAGTCTAATGGCTGCTGTATTGTACCTTATAAATGATCTATCATCAAAGAAAACTCTATTGTAAAGTTATGTTTAAAGATTCATCCTCATAATAGTGCTTGAGTGCACTCATTTAAAATGAGAAATAGAATTATCAAGGATTTTAGGCACTGTAATATCAGGATCAAATCCTGAGTTCAAAGCCTCTTACCTGAAGTCCAGCTGGTATTGCTTGTTCACTATCTTGGTATGAAGATAAACAGATGCTCTAGGGGAGAAAGAAAATTGTCAACATGAATATGCTCTTAATTTGGAATTGATAAGTATGCAAAATGATCCTTTTGCTACTATTTATCTGTTTTGTTATTTTATGGTAAAAGCATCAATATGTCATTTTAAGATATCCCTTATTCATTCAATATCAATTTCTGGTAAGTCAAAATAAGAAATATTGAAACTATTTAGAATGTGGTTTAAAAGAGTAATATAATATTGATATAAAATAATAAGTATGACATTTGCAGAGTGGAATAAAATACTCTGATCTCATTGCAGAGTATACTCCTAAAATCACTCTAGGATGACAGCTTTAGATATGACAGATTCTAAAGTATAAATAAGACATAAGTCCAATAAGACATAATAAATAACTGAGAGGTTCACATGCTTGTGTGCTAAGTCACTTCAGTTGTGTCAGGCTCTTTGTGACACTATGGACTGTAGCCTACCAGGCTCCTCTATTCATGGGATTCTCCAGGCAAGAATACTGGAGTGGGGTGCTGTGTCCTCCTCCAGGGGATCTTCCAGACCCAGGGATCAAACCCACATCTTTTAAGTCTCCTGAATTGTCAGGCAGATTCTTTACCACTAGCACCACCTGGGAAGCCCAACTCATGCTTAGATGTTTCAAAATCTCTGCTCTAAATGAAACATTTTCAGAAATTTTACTGAATTCTGTTCACTTTATCTGCAGTGTCAACATGAGAGTATGGCTCTGGGAGCACCTGTAAATCCCAGTGACATATTTCACAGGTGTCCTTAAGAACAGGTGAAGCTTGATCTGTTTCACTATCACCTGCTTTTGTTGGCCACCCACAAGTGGTTCCTCATTCATGTGCTCTCAAATGATCTCAGCTTGCTCTCCAGAGAAGAATCTAACTTTGAGTTGAATAGTTCAGATTCATCTATGGCTACTGGCTGGATGGGAATCAGAGGAGCAAGCAAGGCCACAGGTATTTGTTGGTCAGCAGGAGATTTGTTATCTCATTATAACCTTTTCAGCATCCCACTGAGATATGCTTGCCTTCATTTTTCAGATAAGAATAATGAAACTCAGAGTTTACATTTGATGCCCAAAGTCAACAGGCAATACCAGCTAGCTCAGTGAGATGTTCTAAGAATTACCAAATGTATACCTATGAACTGCAGTACCTTGTATATTGAATCATTTTCTGAAAAAAACTAAAAAGACTGCCAACAGCCTAGTTAGTTTAGTCTATCAGTCGTGTCTGACTCTTTGCGACCCCAGGAATCGCAGCATACCAGGCCTCCCTGTCCATCACCAGCTCCCGGAGTTCACTCATGGAGTCCGTGATGCCATCCAGCCATCTCATCCTCAGTCGTCCCCTTCTCCACCTGCCCCCAAACCCTCCCAGCATCAGAGTCTTTTCCAATGAGTCAACTCTTCGCATGAGATGGCCAAAGACTGAAGTTTCAGCTTTAGCATCATTCATTCCTTCCAAAGAAATCCCAGGTCTGATCTCCTTCAGAATGGACTGGTTGGATTTCCTTGCAGTCCAAGGGACTCTCAAAGTCTTCTCCAACATCAGAGTTCAAAAGCATCAATTCTTCGGTGCTCAGAGGAAAGTGAAGTCACTCAGTCGTATCTGACTCTTAGGGACCCCATGGACTGCAGCCTACCTGGCTCCTCCATATACTCTACTTTGCATGTATTTTTAGGGTTCTTATTAACAATGCTTATTATTATCAACAAAAGACTAGCTTAAACTTACCAAAAACAATAAAACAGGAATAAGGAAGATAAACTGTGATCTGAATCAGAAAGATAAAGCTTTTGAGATGCTCTGTATAAGAACTATATATCATAACATGGATGAAACTTAAAAGGTTCCCTGAAACTTTATAAGAAAGTTCAGTAGCTGGTACTATACTACCTCCCACACCTGAACCTTGAGTGTCCTTCATGTTTGGAATCAGCTGCTCTGGTGTGCCATTTCATGTCTCTTTTTTTAAAATGGACTATTTTCAGCATGTCAGCTAAGTCCCCAAAATGTTTCTTCCTCGTGTAGTTTCAATTTAAAATGCACTCACTCATCAGCTATTGACTGAGCTTGCACTTATTTTATGTTAAGTGTTGAACTAAGCCCTTAGAATATAATGATGAACAAGGTAATGACTCCATTCTAAAGAATTTTCAAGTCCAAGGAGAAGAGGTAGATATTCTACAGTGAATATTCTAAGAGAGTATTCTACAGTGTGTTGTGTTATGTTTGGGGGGAGGCATAAAGTGAGATGAAAAACATGAAAGGAATATCCTACTTAGCATTAGGGGGTGAGGAATGGGGTCAGAAAGACTTCCAAAGAAATTAATGTTTACTCTAATACTTGAAGGGTAAGCAGAAATAGGCCTTGTCATTATGAAGTGGGTAATACAAGATAATATTAAGAATAAAGACTCTGGAGAAAAGTGAGGGTGAAAGTTGCTCAGTCATGTCCAATCTTCCCGACTCAGGGATCGAACCTGGGTCTCCTGCATTGTGGGCAGATTCTTTACCATCTGAGCCACCAGGGAGACAGATAATTTGGGTTCAAATCATGGCTATAGCTGCTCTTTGTGTTTAGGAAGCTATTTAATCTCTCTGTGCTTCATTTGGAGGAATCAAAAAGGAATTTACACAAGTTATCACCACATCTACTGATCTACCTCCATCTATGACAATATACTCTATTTCTCTGCTGTTCCTCCTGATGAACTTTTCATGCTCTTGTCAAAGGCCAACTCTTCCCCAAGTGTATTAGACTCTGTCCCATTTTGCTTTCTCAAGGTCCTTCTCATGCATCATTAATGCTTCCTTTTCAACTGGAACTTTCTCATCACTATTACAAAATTTGGTTACTTCTAGAAATTAGAAGATGCTTACTCCTTGGAAGAAAAGTTATGACCAACCTAGATAGTATGTTCAAAAACAGAGACATTACTTTGCCAACTAAGGTCCGTCTAGTCAAGGCTATGGTTTTCCCTGTGGTCATGTATGGATGTGAGAGTTGGACTGTGAAGAAGGCTGAGCACCGAAGAATTGATGCTTTTGAACTGCAGTGTTGGAGAAGATTCTTGAGAGTCCCTTGGACTGCAAGGAGATCCAACCAGTCCATTCTGAAGGAGATCAACCCTGGGATTTCTTTTGAAGGAATGATGCTAAAGCTGAAACTCCAGTACTTTGGTCACCTCATGTGAAGAGCTGACTCATTGGAAAAGAGTGATGCTGGGAGGGATTGGGGGCAGGAGGAGAAGGGGACAACCAAGGATGAGATGGCTGGATGGCATCACGGACTTGATGGACGTGAGTCTGAGTGAACTCCGAGAGATGGTAATGAACAGGGAGGCCTGGCGTGCTGCGATACACGGGGTTGCAAAGAGTCGGACACGACTGAGCGACTGAACTGAACTGATTGTCTTTAAGAACACAATAGAATTCCTCTCAATTCCACTTTCCCACCCAGGTACACCCTCAATGTTCTCCTCTGTTTTTTGCAGATAAATTCTCATAAGCATTACTTATACTTATTCTCTTGAAATTCTCTCTTGCTATTCTTTTTTCTAAAGGCTTTTCTTCCTAACACTCTACAGAACTAATTTTTGTCAGGATTGGTGACCTGTTCTTAAAGCGAAGAATTAATTCTTGGTCCTCATTTGACATGGTCGATCACCTGCTCTTGAAACTTTACGGGGTTGCAAAGAGTCAGACACGACTGAGCGACTGAACTGAACTGATTGTCTTTAAGAACACAATAGAATTCCTCTCAATTCCACTTTCCCACCCAGGTACACCCTCAATGTTCTCCTCTGTTTTTTGCAGATAAATTCTCATAAGCATTACTTATACTTATTCTCTTGAAATTCTCTCTTGCTATTCTTTTTTCTAAAGGCTTTTCTTCCTAACACTCTACAGAACTAATTTTTGTCAGGATTGGTGACCTGTTCTTAAAGCGAAGAATTAATTCTTGGTCCTCATTTGACATGGTCGATCACCTGCTCTTGAAACTTTTCCTTTTTTCCTCCTACTTTTCTGGCTGCTCCTTTTTGTCTTTGTTGTCTCTAAACTTTAGAAAAACCTAGGGCTCAGTCTTTGAACTTCACGCTTTCTTTTTTTCTTTATAATTCTTTTTTTTCAACTGGACTATAGTTGATTTTGGGCCTCTCTGGTAGCTCAGTGGTAAAGAATTCATTAGACACAGGTTTGATCCCCGAGTCAGGAAGATCTCTGGAGAAGGAAATGGCAACCCACTCCGGTATTCTCATCTTTCTTGCATGTGTGTGTGTGTGTGTGTGTGTGTGTGTGTGTGTGCACCTGAGCGCACACACGTAGCCATGTCTTTCTCTGTAACCTCATGGACAGGCCAGATTTCTCTGTCCATGGGATTTTCCAGGCAAGAATCCTGGAGGGGGTTGCAATTTCTTTCTCCAGGGGATCTTCCCGACCAGGGATCAAACCTGGGTCTCCCACAGTGCGGGCAGATTCTTTACCATGTGAGCCACCAGGTGCCATTTTCTCCTCCAGGAGATCTTCCTGACCCAGAGATTGAATCCAGTTCTCCTGGGTCTCCTGCACTGGCAGGTAGATTCTTTACCACTGAGCCACTTTGGAAGTCCCACCTTATTAAACTTCACTGAAAACTGAAATATCTTCAACACTCTATCAGATTTACATATCAACCTGAAAATAGATGGCTCACCCTCATAAAAGATAGCAGTGATAAACACAAAAAACAAGTACGGTTGTAAATACAGTCACTTATCTTGGGAGAATAAATGGTGACTATCTTTTTGATTTCTGTATTCCTACTGAATTTTGCATATTGATAACATCATTTTTAGAGAACTGCATAGAAACTTATTAGCAAATAAAAAAAAGAGAGAGATTTATGTTTGAATATTTCAATCAGTTTCAGCTCAGGTATATGACAAGGTTCTTTCAGCCAATATGGTTGGAAAGAAAACAATTTAATCCATGTTAGAATGAGCTGCATTAACACCTCTGGGCTGTCAGAAAATTCTGTACTTGAAATTTCTCTTTATGTTCCTACTTCCTTGCAGCAGCACTTTTAATATTATCACAGTGGCGGTATGAAGGAAAAATCAACAGAAGACATCTTTTCTTTAATTAGGACCATTTAATGTAGGGCAAAAGCCAGTCTTGAGAATCACAGATTATACTTGAAAGGTACCTATTTTGAGTTCTTATTCATCCCATAGGGCTTGCATGTGGAAGGCCCATGAACAGGCTTCAAAGAGTTCATGGCTCCCTGAAACTTTATAAAAATATATATGCATTTTCTCAGTGTGGGTTTATAGCTTTCATTAGATTCCAGCATGACTGGAAAATAACCAGGCACTTGCTTTCCTCAGCACCTGTGCTAATTTAAAACCTCAATTAGCATTTGTAAGATGCTAAATCCAAGATGCAATATCCAAATGTTGGTGCCATAAATGGATAATCGTCTCTATTACCAACCTTCTTTAGACAGGTGTTGTTTCTTTGAGTCTTAAGTTTCTTTGGAATCTTATTAGATGATAGGAAAATATCAGAAGCAAAATTAAGTAAGAAATTGGACTTAGAGGAAATGAGTAGAGATTATCTATAAATATATAAAAAAGAGATAAATATGTTTCAGATGTGACACATTTACAACCAACGAAGTTTAACGATAAACAATTTTACAGGTGTGACACATTGACAACCAACGAAGTGTTAGCTATTCATTAAAATGTTACTCAGAGAAGGCGATGGCACTGCACTCCAGTACTCTTTCCTGGAAACTCCCATGGACAGAAGAGCCTGGTGGGCTGCAGTCCATGGGGTCGCTAAGAGTTGGGCATGACTGAGCGACTTCACTTTCACTTTTCATTTTCATGCATTGGAGAAGGAAATGGCAACCCACTCCAGTGTCCTTGCCTGGAGAATCCCAGGAACAGAGGAGCCTGGCAGGCTGCCGTCTATGGGGGTCACACAGAGTCGGACACAACTGAGGTGTCTTAGCAGCAGCAGCAGCAGTAAAATGTTACTAATCTTAATATGGTGACCCAGTGTTGAAGAAACCTGCCAATGCAGGAGACCCAAGTTTAAGCTTTGGGTTGGGAAGATCCCCTGGAGGAGGAAGTGGCAATCCACTCCCATATTCTTGCCTGGGAAATCCCATGGACGGAGGACTCTGGCAGGCCAAGGTCCATGCAGTAACAAAAGAGTCAGATACAATTTAGCAAATAAACAATAACAACAACAAAAAGTTACTATAAATATTGACCACCACTTAGAGTAACAGCCCAAGAAAGAGCAGCCCTGAGAAATGACTTCTCTAGTCTTTCAAAAGAGGTTCATTTTATCAGGAGAGTAAATAAATTACTGATCAACTTCACCAACCTCCCCTGTCACAAGAAATTAGTTATTATCATCCAATGAAACCCCTCACTTTAAATGAAGAAAATCAGTATTATCCCATTTTAATGCTTCAATCTTTCAACTGAAGCCAGAATTTGCAGACAGAAATCTCCAATACCAAGTCATTTGGTGTTTTTATTGTGCTAAAAGTCTTTAACAACTAACCCTAATTTGTACCCAGTAACTTCTATCTGTAAAACCCTTCCATGGCGTCTTGGTCCACTTCAAATAAAATAATCATAATATATATTTTAAAAAACCTATACTTAGAAACTGCCCTGGTGGTCCAGTGGTTAAAACTTAGCCTTCAATGTAGGGGGAGTGGATTTTATCCCTGATCAAGAAACAGATCCCACATGGCTCATGGCCAAAAAACCAAAACATAAAAACTATATTGTAACAAATTCAATAAAGACTTTAAAAGTGGTCCACATTAAAAAAAAAAAAAAACTATACTGCCTAGAAGACACTGTACAATTGTTAGGTAGTTAGAATAGGAAAAAGGAGTCCAAAATGGCAGTGGATGAAAGACAAAGAAGGGAAAAGCTAGCAAAAATAGAACAAAAGAAAGTCTGAGGACTAGAGTGAGGGTGTCAGGTAAAACAAACAGCCATCCTGTCTAGCCCAATTTACATAGGGCGGGCCCAGGGGGAGGATACAAATGTATAAAAGATGGAAGCCTAGAAGGATTAAGGCCTCTCCTCTCTTTAACTTTTGAGTTGGCCCACCGTCACTCCTCAAGGATGTACTATCCTTTGTTTTTCCTAATAAAACTGAGCTATACCACTGGTCCATCCCTAATTTCAAATTTGTGCTGTGGTGAGACAGAACTGAGAAAATTATACACTCCCTTGACATCTAAACTGGGCTAGCCAGGACAGCTGTTTGTTTTACCTGAGGTCCTCACTCCTGTCCTCGGATATTTCTTTGTGCTATTTTCAAGGGCTTTTCTCCCTTTGTCTTTTAGCCACCACCATTTTGGACTCCTTTTTCCTATTCTAATTACCTAACAGAATCATATATTTGTTTTGCCTTCTCTATGTTCATTACATGACTCTCTAGCCTACTGTTGCTATACTCCAATTACATTAGCCTTTTTCTGGTTCCTCAAATACAAAACTCTTTTTTTTCCTTTGAATATATGGTTCTTTTTCCTGGAATATGTTTCTCCTTCTTGTCTCAGTGCTGGTTCCCATTCATCATTCCGGTCATAGTTTGAAAGTTACCTCTTCAGGGGAACCATCTCAGACCATCAAACCTCAGTGAAACCTCACAACAGCCCCTTGTCTCCTGCCTCCACTTTATTCTATTATTTTATTGCTTTTGTATTTTTCACCATCTTTGTCATAATTTTAACACATATTCAGACAGAACAAGTAGAATATTTCCACCTTGCCATTCTTCCTCTATGAAAACAGATTCTACAATGAGCAGAGTGGCTGGTAAAGTTTTAGCCATCAGAGAATCTTTCTTCATAGTGGATCCATACTGAGGTTGAGACTCCAATACTTTGGCCCCCTGATGTGAACAGCCGATTCATTGTAAAAACCCTGATGCTGGGAAAGATTGAGGGCAGGAGGAGAAGGGGAAGACAGGATGAGATGGTTGGATGGCATCACTGACTCAGTTGACATGAGCTTGAGACAACTCTGGGAGATGGTAGACAGGGAAGCTTTGCATGCTGCAGTTCATGGGGTTGAAAGAATCAGACACAACTTAGCATCTGAACAACAACAGGTTATTATCTATCTATGAGAAAATTCTTCTCAGATAATCTCAAATAAAAATCAGAAATATCAGTTTTAATATTTTTTTAGTTTAGTTGCATCATTAGGAGCCAGCATAATTATGAGCAAGAAATGATTAAACAAGAATACTGTAAGCTACCATACCAATAAGGAATGTTTAAAAATATAACCACAAATAATATACAGGGCTCTGGTGGCTACTGATGTAAAATACATTTCAAACTCGGTTCACAGTGAAAAATAAATGAATAGTAAGTCCATTATTATTTCCATTATGTGGAAAATTCTAAAAGAGGTGGGAATACTAGACCATCTGACCTGCTTCTTGGTAAATCTGTATGCAGATCAGGAAGCAACAGTTAGAACTGGACATGGAACAACAGACTGGTTCCAAATAGGAAAAGGGGTATGTCAAGGCTGTATATTGTCAATGTACTTATTTAATTTATATGCAGAGTACATCATGAGAAACGCTGGGCTGGATGAAACACAAGCTGGAATCAAGATTGCTGGGAGAAATATCAATAACCTCAGATATGCAAATAACAACATTCTTACGGCAAAAGATGAAGAAGAACTAAAGAGCTTCTTGATGAAAGAGGAGAGTGAAAGAGGAAAGTGAAAGAGGAGAGTGAAAAAGTTGGGTTAAAGCTCAAAATTCAGAAAACTAAGATCATGGCATCCAGTCCCATCACTTCATGGCAAATAGATGGGGAAACAGTGGAAACAGAAATAGAGGCATTATTTTTATTTTTTATTTTTATGGGCTCCATAAAAATATTTCTTTGGCTCCAAAATCACTACAGATGGTAACTGCAGCCATGAAATAAAAAGGTGCTTACTCCTTGGAAGAAAAGTTATGACCAACCTAGACTGCATATTAAAAACTAGAGACATTACTTTACCAACAAGGGTCCATCTAGTCAAGGCTATGGTTTTTTCACTAGTCATGTATCAATGTGAGAGTTGGACTATAAATACATCAAATAATTAATGTTTTTGAACTATGGTGTTGGAGAAGACTCTTGAGAGTCCGTGGACTGCAAGGATATCCAACCAGTCCATGCTAAAGGAAATCAGTCCTATTGTTCATTTGAAGGACTCATGTTGAAGCTGAAACTCCAATACTTTGGCCACCTGATGAAAACAGCTGACTCATTTGAATAGACCTTGATGCTGGGAAAGGTTGAAGGCAAGAGAAGAAGGGGATGACAGAGGATGAAATGGTTGGACGGTATCACTGAGTCAATGGACATGAGTTTGAGTAAACTCTGGGAGCTGGTGATGGACAGGGGGACTGAAGTGCTACAGTCCACGGAGTTGCAAAGAGTCAGACATGACTGAGTGACTGAACTGAACTAAATGAATTCCATTATTATTTTTATTTTAAATAATTAATTGGGATTTGATTTATAATCTTTAGCAAACACTTCTAAATCTTTACCCCTTTTTCCTCCAATTCTCTTGGGACCATCTCATAAAGCAAACTTCTAAAATTCTCTCCACAATAACCCTTGAGATTTTTGGTGTTCTTTCCCTAGCTTCTTCTCTATGCACAACCTTAACTTCTCCATAAAATTTTTTCTCCCTTCACTAGTGCTTTCTTCTCATTCTTTATCCAGCTCACAATTTTATCATCACATTTCTCCTAAACCTATATTTAAGCATCATGACTATTCAGTTATAGCTTGAAAATGGACCAAAAAGGGACCATTCTCCTTAGTGAGATGGGGATCAAGATGGAGGAGCATAAATCTGATTGGAGGATAAATCTGATAATAAAGGCCTTCTCCAGGTGCTTTATTTTATCCTGCACAGAACTCACACTCAAACATTATAATGACATTTGTTTGTCTACAAAGGATCTTCATTTTTATTCCATTGCCAATCAGATATGCCTTCTTTTTAAAGCACTATTTTAAGGCACTATTAAAGATTGTTGCTGCTGCTGCTGCTGCTAAGTCTCTTCAGTCATATCCAACTCTGTGCAATCCCACAGATGGCAGCCTACCAGGCTCCTTCGTCCCTGGGATTCTCCAAGCAGGAGTACTGGAGTGGGCTGCCATTTACTTTTCCAATGCATGAAAGTGAAAAGTGAAAGTGGAGTCGATGAGACCCCATGGACAGCAGCCTACCAGGCACCTCCGTCCATGGGAGTTTCCAGGCAAGAGTACTGGGGTAGGTTACCATTGCCTTCTCCGATTGAAGATTGTTACTATATTATTATCCTTTATAGGCATCTGGGAAAAACCACAAGCAATTGTGAAAATAAAATATGCATAATTATTCAAGAAAGTAAACAGAACATAAAAGAATTTTTGGAGGTAAAAATATAATTATTAGAATTAAAAAATGAGATAGAATAAAAACTGCACAGGTTGATATTAATGAGAAATATAGTGAAATTGCATGTACTGTCAATTTACTCAGGATGCACTATGGAGAAAAAACTATATCAGAAATATGAAAGAGGATTAGACATCAATGGAAGATAGATTAATACCACCACATATATGGATTTTTTAAATGGATAAAATTTTGTAAAGATATCTTGAGGATATATCATCCAAGAATTGTTCATGAATCTTGAAATTGAAAGTGAACACTGAATACTGGACATGAAAATTATTAACACTCAGATGTCTCATGGGCAGATTTCAAAACATCAATGATTAAATAAAACTTTAAGTGACCTGCCCCCTAGGGTATTTTTAAAGCAACAATATATTTCAGAAGTTGGGCTTCCCTGGTGGCTCAGAGGTTAAAGCATCTGCCTCCAATGCGGGAGACCTGGGTTCAATCCCTGGGTCAGGAAGATAACTAGAGTATATATTCCAAGTGCCTATAAACATTTCTGAATCTAGAATTTCACAAAGTGAAATTGTAAGATCACCTTGGCCGCTGCCAGGGACGCCCGGAAGTAGTTAGGCAGCATCCACAGGGTGCTTAAGGGGCCCACCTCCAGTGGCATCCCCGCCTAGTCAAGGCATCAGGCTCCGCCCCATCATGCGGCCTGGAACTACCCTGGAAAAGTCTTTTCTAGTTCATTTTAAATATTGTATAAAGCTGAAACTCCAGTACTTTGGCCACCTCAAGTGAAGAGTTGACTCATTGGAACAGACTTTGATGCTGGGAGGGATTAGGGGCAGGAGAAGAAGGGGACGACAGAGGAAGAGATGGCTGGATGGCATCACTGACTCAATGGACGTGAATCTGAGTGAACTCCGGGAGCTGGTGATGGACAGGGAGGCCTGGTGTGCTGCGATTCATGGGGTCGCAAAGAGTCAGACACAACTGAGCAACTGAACTGAACTGATAATGTTCTAAGTAAGAATGTACCCCCATTTATTTCCTTATTTTTCTCTTCATGGGCATAGCAATTGTTTCTTATATGTCTCCTTTTGTAGTATCTTCAAGACTTTCTAGGTTTTCTAGAGAATGCCAAATTGCTTTCAAAATGTAAGTTTCACCTTTTCATACTCCCATCAGTTGTGTTGGCATCTGACACTTGGTGTTGCTGCTTTTAATTCTGTCAATTTGAAATGATCGGAAATGATGCTGCTTCAGTTTGCTGATCACTCCTCTGGTTGAGTTTTTAGGTCTTTAAAACTTTAGGTGTTCCTCTGATGAATGTTTTGTTCAATCCTACATTGGAGTTGTATTTAAAAATGAAAGAGTCAACCTAAAAAAGATGAACTGATAGTTTCCAGAAAGTACTGAGTCCTGCAAAACAGAGCCGTAAAAAGGGAGGCCAGACTAACAGCTGTGGAAAGCAGGAGAACAGCTGTAGAACAATTACCTACAAAGCTAAAAATATAGGGAAAAGGATAACTATCAGATGATTAAGTGTGCCTTTGCATTTCTTAAAATTATCAGGAGACGTTTGAGATTTCTAAAGGAAATTTGTTTTTTAAAAGTTAGCAAGAGGTACATAGAACATTAAGCATGATTTTACAAATATGAAATAATATTGAAGGAAATAAAAATGTTGGAAGAGAAAAGAAAAGCTGTAAAACGATTCGGTAAAAGTGATCCATAAGCAAACATGGTTTGACTTCATTGATGTCCAGACCCCAACCTGACTAGCAATAAAACTGTGTTGTTCCTCAACCTTAAGACCTTAACAATAGTTCAGATCTGCTCCCCCTAGACCATATTTCCCTATTGCCCTGCCTTCTCCATCAGATACCTAGGGACACAGTCTATTCTAGATGGGTGTTGCTCTGCCCTGGGTACAGGATGAAGGCCAAGGTGACCTCCCAGTGAGGGCCACTAGACTCATCTGAAGTCCTCATGTTGAGCTTACTATCCGCTGGTTCTCCAGAAATAAAGATATGGTTACAGCTCTAAGTGATACTGGGGCTGAATTTTCTGTAATACATAATGACCCTCAGAAGTTTTCTGGCCCTCTCAGCACCATCAATGAGTATGGAAGGCAAATAGTTATAGTCTAAAATGTACCTTTGACACTGCAGTTGGGTATTTTCCTTCATGAGGAGACAAGGCTTTTATTACTTCAATACTAAAGAACATATATTAATATATTAGGTATTGACATGTCAAATTTTGCAAACCTCTATATAAGAATTCTGCCTCTGCTTTAGAGGCAAAACCCAGTGCTGAGGGGAAATGCCCACAGGGAGTCAGTAAGTCTACCACTCCCTTAAAGACTGGTGTCAGCTGAAAATATAATCGCAACCTCAAAGTAGAGAGAGATTTTATTTGGTGGGAATGTTTAGGACTCTGAGTCCAGGAGATAGTATCTCAGCAGCACTAAGAAAACTGCTCAAGGAAGAAGGAGGGGAAGTCAGGCTATGAACAACTTTGCAACAATAAAAGCAGGCATTCTGAACACCAAAGACCAGGTATCAAATTAAAGAATTTAGTGTTCTGTGTGTGGGAAGATGGGTGCACTGAAATTCACTCCTCTCACATGCTCCTCAGCTGTCTGGGGCCAATCTTGCTTCCTGTTCACCTTGCTTCTTGCATTCCACCAGCTCCTCAGCAATCACCATGGAGGGGATGGCATCATTTGCTGAATCATAGTTCGGGGAGCCCTCAATTTCATTTGGAGGCCAGAAGTTGCTGATGGCTGTGACATTTTTTGTTTATTAATGTGGTAGGTGATATTTTCATTCGAACCAGTAATGACGTTGACTCCAGCTTCTATACCCTCACAACTGAGAGACAGAGTTTTGGGTAAAGTAGAAAAGAATAGCTTTGTTGTTTTTCCAGGCAAAGGGGACCACAGTGGGACACTACCCTCAAAACTGTGTGTCTCAACCTGGAGAGGGTAGTGAAAAGTTGTATAGTAACAGTTCAAAGCGAGTATGATCAGCTCATGGACATTCCTCTGATTGGTTGGTGGTGAGGTAAGTAGGAGTCAGCATCATCCACTTTCTGATTCCAACAGGTCTCAGGTCTACGTGCTTATGCGCAGCATACATTCTTTAACCTTTAACTTCTCCACATGGTGGTGTTTCAATATCTGAAAACAGCTCAGAGATATTGTTGTGTGTATCCCTTGATGGGGAACCAGAACCTTGCCCCAGGGGCTATTTTTTAATAGTTTAATATCCATAAATGTTTGGTTACAGACACATCATATACAAAAAATGTGTTCTGTATTTCAAATAATTTATAGAAACAAACACAATCCTTTTGAAAAGTTGCTAGACTATTTAGAAATTTACTAATAACAATAGCATTGATGTCAAGGAAGTTTATGCA
>SJYC01124442.1:0-10365 GCA_006408675.1 Madoqua kirkii | reverse complement strand
CACACACAGCGAGTTCAGTCATGAGGGGTCTCACCGTCCCTGAGACCAGCAGCTCAAGAGTCTGGGACACTGTGCCCTGCTGCCCTAGGTGGCTGTGTTTGCGCACACAGACTCCGTCTCCTCCGAGGCGGACGGGGGCGGCCTGCTGCCCTGCTGCCGGGTTGGCGCCGTGGCTTGTCCCAGCCTGGGTGCCACTGTGGACAGGCCCGGCTGCGCTTGTCGGTCAGGCCACCATCTCCGCGCCCTGTCTGCGGGGCCCCTCCTCCCTGCCTGGTCTGGCCCCACTCTGGCTGTGGCTCTGCCCGTGCCCTCCTGGTCTTGGTGCCCCCTGTGCAGGCTGGAGCCCCTTCCTCGCGGCTGCCCTCGCTCGCTCACTGGCTCCTGTGTCTCCACCGGGTCCCAGTCCCTCTCTTCATTCCTGTGTCTCCTCTCAAGGGGTATCATATGCCCCGGACCCCAAGTCCATCCCTTCCCTCAATAATCAGCTCCTAAAACCTCACCTTCTTTCAGAAGAGAGTGTTTTCCAGAAAGGACACACGAGCCCGCCTCCCCCTCCCTGTGCGTGAAGCACCACCTGTCAGTCTACAAGATGGAAGACACTTCTGGGCCAATTCAGTGCTGAGTCCGCGGGCTGGTCCTCGTCTGTCCGCCCACCCCCCTGCCCCTGTCCCTCTCTGAAGGGGCTCGCCATGGCCGTGGGGAGGTCCCTTTAAAGCATCATCCTGGGACTCACATTCGCTCCCTCCCTCCACGCTCTCCATTCCTTTCACGGCTCCCGAGTTTCCCACCAGCCTCCACTGCAGTGGGAGCACTCGCTACCGTGGCAACAGCCATTCCAGCCTCAGTCGATAAAGCCAGCACATGCGGAGCGGTTCCTAAAGGAGGCTCTGCCCTGTCGTGCCCGCCAGCGCCCGCCCGGGCCTCCCAGCCTCTCTCCCCTCGACAGGCCGGACGCCGGGCGGGGCCATGGAGGGGCCATGGTGAGGGGCCGTGCCGGGAGGCAGAGGCCCAGCAGGGCGGGGAGTGGGCACGGACGGCATGGTGGCCTGTGGAGCGGACTGGGCCCTGTGCAGGCTCCAGAGGGGACGTGGGAAGGAGGCTGATTTGCAATCATGATGGTCCCTGTCTCCAGGCCCCCAGACTGCTCGTCCTCACCCTGCTCTCCGCCAGGCACGGCAGCCTCTCCAGTGGGGGTGGGGTCAGTGGGCTGACCGCGTCTGCTGACCGACACCGTAGAGGTGTTTGGAGAATGGAGACACAAGCCCACGGCCAGGGACAGGCACATGGTGTGACGCTCCGTCCCCCACCGGTGACTGGAAACCGCATGCCCTGCCCCTCCGTCTGAGAGAGGGTCTCTGCTGGGAAGGGGGCTAGGGTGCCCTCACCCGACTGACCTTGAAGGGTGACCTTGGGAAAAGTGGGACTCAGGTAGGGGAGTGGGCAGGTGAGGGCTGAGGACCGAGCAGAGGGGCTGTCCTCTCAACTCCTGCGCCCACCATCAGGATCTGGGGGGCCTGCCCCGCCTTTTAGGGGGTCCTGCCGGCCCCTGTGCTGATCTCACCCCCTCCCAACTCCCCGCCTCTGTTGAAAGCCCTGCGGCCACTGAGCCCTTGTCCTTCTGCCCTTGTCTCCACCACGTCACCACGCCCCGTGTCTTTCCCCTTCAGCAGGGACTTTCTGGACGTCCAGAGCACACCCGTGGGCAGGCTGCAGGCCACGCGGGCGGCGGGCCGCACAGCGGAGTCTCGGATACGGACGGACAGCCCACCCCTGCCCCTCACGCCCGCCCAGCACCTCCGAAGCCCGCCGCAACAGGCACTGGGACGCACCGGGGACACGCATATGGAAACATATCCTCCTGAGATGTCCAGTTAAACAAGAGGCACAGGCGACGGGAAGGAGGCTAGCTACTGAGAAGCGCTGAGGAGCAGGAACAGGCCCGGGACGGGGCGCGTGAAGCAGCTGAGGACAGGGCCGAGTGTGTGGCTGGGTGGCCCAGGGAGGCTGTACTGAGGAAGCACATTGAGGAAAGCTCCAGAGAGAGGGCTCAGCCTCTGGGTGTCTGGGGAAGCTCTTCCAGGCAGTGGCTATGGCCTGTGCAAAGGCCCAGGGGCAGGGTGTGCCTGGTGCGTCAGGGGTCAGATACAGTCTGCTGGAGAGGAGAAGGTCAAGGTCGGGACGTGGCGGAAGCCGTAGTGGTCACCGCTCGGCCTCGGCTCAGTGAGGTGGGGGGCCCGGCTGTCTTGGGGCAGAGGACCGGCACGGGCAGCTCCCTTGGGGAGGGTCCCATGGCTTCTGGGCCGGGCTCCTGGCAGACAGGGCTGCAAAAATTGAGGGGAGGGCGGGTGCCTTGGCAGCGGGGAGGAGTGGCTGACTCTGGGCATGCGCTGAAGCCGTAGGGATTTGCCGCTGGAGCATAAGCAGGCCTGTGAAAGAGAGGGGGCCTAGACCACTCCGGGGACTGCGGCCTGGGCTCGGGCTGCCGTGAGGCAAGGTCAGGAAGCCCCTGGGAGAGGGGACTAGGCCCTCTGTTCCCCAGCCCTTCCTGCAGCCACGGGCCCTCTGCTCGCCTCTCCTGACTCCCTACGCACTTTTCTGCAGCCGATGTGATAATTTCCTGGCATCCTGTCAGCAGGCTTCATCCACCGATCTGTGATTCCCAAGGATCCACCCTCGGCTGGTCTGCCGACAATGAGCTTTTCCCAGAACCCACCACCGCCCTTTGCGCACAGCAGGCTCTCTGGAATACTTGGAGAATGACCAGCGGTGGAGTTAACGGGTGCGTGACTCAGAGCAGATGTGCGCGGCTGTCAATAGCGGTGACCTCTGGTGCCCGTGGTGAGAGACAGCGCAGCTGGGCCGGAATGGGAGCCAGGCCCCAGGACGGCTCCCAGCCACACCTTCCCCTGGTCCCTGCGGCCCTGGGCCTGGGGGCCAGCAGGCCCTCTCCCTGCCTCTGCGGGAAGCTCCCGTCCTTGTGACCTCGGGACGAGTCACAGCTGAGACCTTCTCTTTCCCCTTCTCTCTGCGCTGCATACCTCGGGGGCCTCTGGCACAAGTGGGCAAGAAGTCCTCATGTCCCCTCCTGCACCCCGCAGTCCCGCCCTCCAGGGTGGGTGGACTGCTTCCTACTAGAGAAGAAAAGCAGCTGGTGGACGCAGTGATCCAGCGTGGGAGCCCAAGCTGGCTCACACCTCGTGCAGGAAGCCCTCCCAGACTGACCCACCCGCTTCCTCCCAGCCTCAGCTTTCCAGGGCTTGAGACATTTCTGTGGACTCTGTGGGGCCCTGGCTCAGCCTCCCTGGCCTGAGGTCTCCTTGAACTTTTGGCTGGGGGTTTGCTCATGGGCTCAAGGTCACAGGTGGGGGCCCAGAAGAGAGGCTTGCCGTCCGCCTGTGTTGGAAGATGGGGCCCAGGAAACGGAAGGCCAGGGGTGGAGCTGGGGCCGCGGTCCCCCTGTGCCTCTGGCCCTGAGTCTCGGGGAGGACTGCTGGAGGGTGGGGTGCCCCTGCTCCTGGTAATGCCCTGTCCTGGGCTGGCATGCCGATGGGGGAGTGAGCCTGCCGTCTGTGATGTGGAGGCCGGGCCAGAGGCCCCAGGGTCCGGGGCTGAGGTGGGAGGCCCCTGGAAGGCCGGGCCCTCCTGGGCTGGGAAGGTGTAGGCCCCCGCCTCAGGGGCTGGCTGCTCAGGGTGCAGAGGCCTCCACATGGGAACCGCAGCCGGAGGGTTGCTGACCTGGGAGGGAAGGTGACTTGCGGCTGGGCTGTGGCCTCTGGCTCTGTCTCCCGGATGCTCGCTGTGTGTTCTGACCCTGGGCTAGAACACTGGCCCTCCGCTCCTCAGTGGGGGCACCCGGCGTGCACAGCCAGACACTGGGGCTCCCTTCCTCCTCTGAGCAGACACTCAGGACCCCCCGTAAAGCCAGAACCTCACGACAGAAGTGCGCAGCTCTGACTCGGTGACCCAACGGCCTCCCAGGGAAGGACTGTCCCTCTCGCCACCCTGGTTATCGGCCACCGTGGAGGGCAGTGCCAACCGACAGGCAGATTTGGAGCTTGGCTCTGATGCTCTCCTACCCATCCTCTGGTCCAGGCTGAATCCCACCTGTGTCTGCCCTGCTTCCCAATGCCTTCTTGTGTTGGAGAAGACTCTTGAGTCCCTTGGACTGCAAGGAGACCCAACCAGTCCATTCTGAAGGAGATCAACCCTGGGATTTCTTCGGAAGGAATGATGCTAAAGCTGAAACTTCAGTACTTTGGCCACCTCATGCAAAGAGTTGACTCACTGGAAAAGACTCTGATGCTGGGAGGGATTGGGGGCAGGAGGAGAAGTGGACGACCAAGGATGAGATGGCTGGATGGCATCACGGACTCGATGGACATGAGTCTGAGTGAACTCCAAGAGACGGTGATGAACAGGGAGGCCTGGCATGCTGCGATTCATGGGGTTGCAAAGAGTCGGACATGACTGAGCGACTGAACTGACTGAATGATATGAATTCAACTCCAATTCACCCTTCAAGGCCCAGCCTCAGGGCCACCTCCTCTAGGAAGCCTTCTCTGACTATATGCCACACTGAACTTGAACTTTCCTCTCTACCTGCTATAGTCAGGGGGGCGGATAGACAAATCCTGCCCAGTCACATCCAAGGCAGAGAGGTCCTTTACCTCCAGCTAAATTGTAAGCCCTCCATTACAGACTGTGTGTTGACATCCCCCCAAATTCACAAACTGTAACTGATCCCCAGTGTGACGTGCTTGAAGATAGTGCGTTTGGGAGGTCATTAGGTCACAAGGGCGGGTCACTTGTGCCTTATAAGTAGAGGCACCAGGGTGCTTGCTTCTCTGAGCTATGTGTGGACACAGCACGAAGACGGTTGTCCCCAGGATGAGAGCTCCCAACAGGAACTGAAATGGCCAGCACCCTGACCTTGGACTTCCCAGGCTCCAGACCCATGAAAAATACATTTCGGCTGTTGAAGCTGCTTGGGCCGACTGTGCCTCTCCTCCGTGGCAGTCAGCAAGGGCCGTGGGTGCCTATGAGCTGCGGGCCAGGGGTCTCACTGCCACTTGGCACCTGCTGTTGCCAGGGACCCCTGAGACACGGGGTGGGCGTGTTCCATCAACCCCTCCAAATCCGGCGCTGTCACTGTCTTTGTGTTACAGAGAAACATGCTTAACCAGGACCACCCTGCAGGCCGCTGCGGGGTCAGGATTGGAGCACAGGCTGGCACTCACATCTGCCCGCCAGTTCTGCTGTTTTGGGGACTTACTGAACAGTAGCATGTGGTTCCAACAAGTGTGGAGCCCCACAGCAGGAAGCCCAGGGTCCTGGTGGGGCCCGAGCGGGGGTCCCGCAGCGGGTATGGGCATCGGGAAGGGGGCCCCGCCCCTCCTACCTGTCCAGGCGCTCCCTGGGGCCCAGATGCCCGTCCTGCCCACCTGAGGTCTGCCAGGTCCAGGCTGGCAGTCACACTCGCCCTGGCCCACAGAACGCCAGGGGGCGATGCGGGCTGGAGGTCTCCTCCTCCATGCCCAGGACCAAGGTCCCTTCATGGCTCAGCCGCAGGACCTCTGTCCTGGGGTCCTGGTCAATTTCAGGGGGCCTGGCAGCCCTAACCATCCAGGACCCTTGGGGGCTTCCCTATTCTCAAGTGCTGGGGCCCTGGGTTCTCTTCGGCACTCACTGCGTGGCCTTAAGAGAATGTCTACTTTCTCTGCACTTTGGCTGGTCAGGAAGAGGTCAGCTGGGAGTGGGGGTGGGCTTCCAGCTGGAGGGGCAGGAGGAAGCACCTGATCCAGGACTCAGTCTGAAACTGGACTTGGTGAAGTCAGAGGCCAGCTCCCGGCTGACAGAGAGACCAGGCAAGAAGGCGATGTCTCCCGCACGGGCTCGGCTTGTGTTTTGCCATGGCAACTGCCCCCCCACACCTGCTGGGATGTCCATTGCATACTGGGCCCCAGAGGAGCTCCATGAGGCCCAGGTACAGCATCCTGAGACCAGGACCAGCCGTCGGTTGTCACAGCAACTGCAGACTGCAGGGGTGGGGGTGCGCTGGTGGCAGGAACTCCAGGCAAGAGACGGGGCGGCGGCGCCCGCTGGCTGTGTGCAGTCGTGTGGGACGGAGACCCATGCCCCACGTGTGTGGGCGTGTCCTCTGTGACCCGTCCACGCAGGGCTGCCTGTTCTAAAGCCATTGGCCCACAGCGCTTAGAGGAGCCTCAGAGGAGCTTTACTCCGTTTCTGATTTCGGGCGGAACCGCTGCTCTCACACAGAGCCCTATCGCCTCGCTGTGGGCCACGAGGCCCGAAAGCAGATGAGGGGACCCTAGGCCGAACCCAGGTGGTCTGGCAGGCCTGCGATGACCTCACTGCCAGCAGAGCAGAGCCTATTAGTGCTCACCAACTGGGTACAGAAAGCCCGTAAACCAACCGTCAGATGCCCAAGGTTTGTGCTATGAACACGCTCATCTCTCTGGAAGACATATCGTGGGGTCTATCAGGCTCTGAAACAGGTCTCCGATGCCAAAAAACTGAGGCCAGGCCCAGCAGAAAGGAGAAGCCTCCACCGACCTGGGGTTCCCGAGGCTCCGACTGAGCCAACAAGCCCGCCTCCTGCCATCTGGAGGGGCACTCCCCTCCCACGCCCCTCAGGTGGCCCCTCTCTGCTTTCCCAGAGCTTTGTTAGGTTTTAAACGAGGCTTAAACCTAACAGGAGAGTGCAGTGGGGCTCCTATCTCAATGAATGGTACGACCCCTTGGCACTTACACATTGCTCTGTGGATGCCCAGAATGCCCACAGGAGAGGGGCCAGGGACTCAGCCCTCCCATGTGAGCCTGATCTCATCCCAGATGCTTCCGTCCTGTACCCCCACCCCCTCAGCTCCTGGCCCTATCGCCTCGCTGTGGGCCACGAGGCCCGAAAGCAGATGAGGGGACCCTAGGCCGAACCCAGGTGGTCTGGCAGGCCTGCGATGACCTCACTGCCAGCAGAGCAGAGCCTGTTAGTGCTCACCAACTGGGTACAGAAAGCCCGTAAACCAACCGTCAGATGCCCAAGGTTTGTGCTATGAACACGCTCATCTCTCTGGAAGACATATCGTGGGGTCTATCAGGCTCTGAAACAGGTCTCCGATGCCAAAAAACTGAGGCCAGGCCCAGCAGAAAGGAGAAGCCTCCACCGACCTGGGGTTCCCGAGGCTCCGACTGAGCCAACAAGCCCGCCTCCTGCCATCTGGAGGGGCACTCCCCTCCCACGCCCCTCAGGTGGCCCCTCTCTGCTTTCCCAGAGCTTTGTTAGGTTTTAAACGAGGCTTAAACCTAACAGGAGAGTGCAGTGGGGCTCCTATCTCAATGAATGGTACGACCCCTTGGCACTTACACATTGCTCTGTGGATGCCCAGAATGCCCACAGGAGAGGGGCCAGGGACTCAGCCCTCCCATGTGAGCCTGATCTCATCCCAGATGCTTCCGTCCTGTACCCCCACCCCCTCAGCTCCACGGAGGCCCAGCCTCCCAGGGAGGAAGCATGCAGCAAACTCATGGTGGGGTGCAGGTCCTGCCGGTCTGTGGACCGCTCCACCCTGGGGCCTAGCCCCTATGGCTGGAGGCCCCTCCCACTGTGACCTCAATCATGCTGCCCCCACCCGGCCGTCCTCTGCCCTGACCCTGCAGTCATCCTCAGCTCACTCTGAAGCTCCTGGCCACACCCTCGGAGACCCAGGAAGGTGGGGATTGGATTCCTCTTGCCCCCTGAAGGATGAGCAGGGAATGAATGTCACGACCCGGGGTGGTTCTCAGCCCTTAACCCTCCTGGTCACTGTGTCCAGGACCCCTCAACTCTCCACGGCGTCTCCCAGAGCTCCTTCTGGTGGGCTGCAGGCTGTCTTCTCATGGGCAGTCTCTCGGCGGGGACCCTAATCCTCTCCTCATGGGGGGTGGGGAGCTGTAGGTGGCGGATGCTCTACACGCATTTCTTCCCATTCAGTGGTGCCCAGGAAGGGACTGAAGCCTCGCCCGTCGTTGGCTGGGAGGGCTCTTTATCCGCCCGACCTCCCCAGAAGCTGTGAAGAGGACCGGCCTGCCTTTGCTGGGGCGCGGGAGGGGCAAAGCCCTGTGAAGCTGAGTCTTCAGGACAACCTCGGAGGTGAGGTCTTTCTGCCAGTCACAGAAGGAGGGATGGTGGTGAGGATCTGCCAAACAGCCCCCACCCCAGCTGGGATTCCTGTCTGTCCTCCTGCTCCCTGGAAAACTGTCCCCGGTTGGACAGAGCAGTCTGGTCTGGAGAGACCACAAGTGACCTGGCCCACCTCCCCTCAGTAAGCACCCTCGCCCTTGAGCTCCACCCACAGCCTGCAGAGGAATGAGCGCCAGTTCCTGTGAGGCCAGAGGTTGGATTTCAAAGCCAATGCTGGGAGGAGCCGAGTCCAGGACAGGCAGGCACGGAACACAGGGGCCAGGCTGCAGCCTCCAGAGAGACCACGGCGGGCGGTGAGCTACTTCCCTCCCACCACCCTTCCCCACACTGACGACGGCCGCTGCTCGGGTTCTCAGGGGCTTCCCAAACCAGAGCCTTGCCTTGCTTGCTGGGATGCTCGCACACCCAGAGCTGGGGCTTCACCACGGGGCCTCCATGCAGCTCACAAGCAGTTGCACAGGCTGAACATGGCACAGGTCCACGGGCACAGAGGCCCCACAGGGCAACGTTTGTGCCTGTTTCGTCCCTGGATGAACCCAAGTGTCTAGAGCAGGGCCTGACTGTACTCAGTGCTGAATAAAAATTGGTTCACTGGGTATAACTCTCTGGAGGTGGATAACACAGGGCCCCGTGTTCTTGGCCAGAACAGGAAACAGGGAAGCCAGGCCTTGCCTACCCTGTACTCATGGGCGCAAACCCCTGAGAACCCCTGACGTCCCTTCTAGAGTTGGGCCCGTCTCACAGCGTCCAGCCTCCTGGGGCGCCCAGGACCTGGAACATCCCCCGCAACCCTGCAGTGAGGCCATGGCTGGGACGGCCTAGAGCGTGACCTCTGAAGGCTGGTCTCCAATCCTGGCCAGACCACGTTGGGATGTCCCCGCCTCCTGCCCTGCCACCTGGAAAGTGGGCATCTTAGGAGCACGCCAACCCCCAGTCTGGTGGGCACCTTAGGAGCATGTACCCCCCGCCAGTCTGCCCCACCAAGCTGAAGCCGCAGGTCAGCACGCGCTGAGCGAGTGTGCTGGGCTTCTCAGGCCTTTGTGCGGGTGTCATCACGGAGGCACAGGGAGGCCAGGAACCAGCCCAAGGCTGCACAGCCAGCGAGGGCAAGGCTGCGACACCCAGCGGGGCCCTGGGTCCCCACCCCCACATCCCTCCGGCCCCATGGAAGCCCTGCCCCTGAGATCACAGCCCCCACTGCCTGCCTGGAACACGGGCTGTGCTTCCCGTCGACTGTCTGTGCACCGTCTCTGTACAGATGCTTGGGACACATGCCCGGCCTCAAAGTCCCCAGAGGGTGGGAAGGTACATGGGAAGAGGGGTTAGCCCAGTGCAAACAAAACAGGCTTGGGATGCAGAGCCAGTGGCATTCGGGCTGGACTGGGGCCGGGGAGGGGGGTGGGGGGCCTGTCCCACCGGCGGAGGTGAGGAAGGCCCAGCTGAGCACACGGGGAGGCAGGGCCCAGACTCCCGTCCCAGCAGCCCTCACTGTGCATCCTGACAAGCTTTTTGCAGAGCCTCTCTGAGCCCCCTGCCTACAGCAGAGCAGCAGGCCCAGGTGAGGCATGCGCCACGTGCTCACGAGCCACTTTGTGGGCAGCACCTGGTGCTGTGCCCCGCACACAGTAGGTGCTCGATCAACAGCGGCTGTCATCAGCATTTGGTCCTCCCGGTGTCTGGGGAGTGGAGGCAGCGGTCCTGGTCTCAGCTCAGCCACTCGTGAACCACAGACGCCACTTTGAGCGTCTCCCTCCCTGAGCCTCTCTTCCTGGCGAAAATGAGGCCACATTCTGGCGAGGCTGCCCTCCCTTAGGGTGGCCTCCCTGTCTGTAAGGGCTTCCCGGGGAGCGCCATCCTGAAGACACTGCCCGCCATGCAGGAGATGTAAGATGCGGGTCCACCCCTGTGTGGGGAAGATCCCCTGGAGAGGAGATGGCGGCCCACTCTGGAATGCTTCCCTGGAGAATCCCACGGAGAGAGGAGCCTGGCAGGGTGCAGTCCACGGACTCGCAGAGGCGGACACGACAGAGGCAGCTCAGCATGGACTCCGTCTGCTAGGGCTGCGACCCTCAGCACCTTTGGGACCAAGGCCTCCGCAGCACGGAGACCCAGATCTGGCCTGAGGACCCCGGGAGAGTCCGTGGAGGGGGGCATGTGGCTGCCCGGGA